>JAYMFT010082444.1:0-14252 GCA_038088735.1 Panulirus argus | reverse complement strand
TATATATATATATATATATATATATATAAGGTTATTCCATGACATATGATTTCTAACCATACAATTTTTAAGAAAACCGCCAAAAAAATTGTCTAACAACAGATACAGCTTGTTACTCCCTTAAATATTTGCGTTTCGACCTCTCTTCCCAAAAGCGCTTTTGCTGCCTCCTTTAGAAAATGATGTGGTCAAGGCCTCCTGACAAACTCTCTCAACAGAAGCCTCAAACCGATATGAAAACTAGACGGTGTCTTAAGACTTGCGGTGTTCAGTCTTCTAAATATATGTGGTTTTACTGTATCGGAAACAGGAAAATCAATATTCCATATCATTACACGAAGAGCAGGTAGGAGGAATATTTGTGGTGCTGGAAATATTCTGTGGTGAAAGTCCCCATTTGCCTGGACTGGTGATTTTAACTTCATATTAGTATTTTTCCTTTGGCTTGTATCATACTGTAGTCGAAGGGAAGTCTGTAGATGGGTCATACCTGTTTCTTGTTACATAACTTGAGCTCAAGAAACTGTATTGTATCTACCTGTTACTCTGAAATTTGGTTACAGTGAAATGACTTATGAATATATTTTTGGGTAAACGCGTTTGGTCTCATGGTGATTTGAGCTGGGGTTCCCATCGTCTTGTCTTGAGTTTTCAAATTTATTTGACCTCTTTGGGCGTGACGATGCAACCCCTTTGTACGATGGCGTGACCTGGGTCAGGTCAAAGGTCACACCGTCATATGTAATCTTCGTTAACGTGCCGGTCAGAGGTCGTACCGTCGTGGTGAAGGATCGGGTGAAGGATCGTACCGTCGTGGTAATGTGCCGCACCGTCGTAGTCAAGAGCCGTACCGTCGCGGTCAAGGATCGTACCGTCGCGTTCAAGCTTCGTAGCGTCGCTGTAACCCGCTGTACCGTCGTGGTAATGCGTCGCACCGTCGTAGTCGAGAGTCGTACCGTCGCGGTCAAGGATCGTACCGTCCTGATGGCACTGCAAGCCTCACAACATCCGTTTTTGCTCCTGGCAGAGCTCTCCTCTCTCTCACCGTACCAGCTAAAAATTTCCCCTTCCGCACCAGGAGGCTGTGATGAGCAGCAAGTCCCTCACGCTAATCTGTGGCCAGCCTGGCATCCCAGCACACACCGGGTTATCCATTATGTAACGGATTATGTCACACATACGCTTTATAACGTAAAATCAAAAGCTGTGTAATAAAGAACTCGGCACGTACGGTAATCCATAAACCTTCAACTACAGTGATATATATATATATATATATATATATATATATATATATATATATATATGCATAAATAATCTAACTGATGCAACACAGCATAAATAACACTTAAAACAATAGGATTCAAAAGCATCAATGTTTCATTCCCCAAACCTTTTTTTTAAAGATGAAGCGATTAACAGCATAAATGGCTGACAAAAACATATATTCATTTTGCATGTACATTGAAATGAAACAACGAGAACAAATATATATATATACACACACACATATATATATATATATTTATTTTTTCCCCTCCGTCATTTTAAACAATAGCGGAACAATAGACCTCCAGTGTATTTATTGAATATTATAATTTGATTTGAACCTGATAATTAGTTGGTAGTCTATAGCTTACATTATTATTTCTGGCATCACTCTATCTACACTATCACTAATTGAGGAAGACTAATTAACGTGCCAAATGAAATGAGACAACCGTTCGTAATGACGTTTACAATCACGTATGTTTGTACGTACGTGTGTACCTACCAATCAGCGTTTTCCTGATCTAACGTTTACGTATATTTCTGGTACCGTAATTTACATAACCACTAACTGAGGCACTTTAATTAACCAAATGACATTTAAGTCGCCAGTGAATCGATAACTCAGGCAACCAAGTATATCTATACGTACAGATATACCATCTATTTATATATACATATATCAGTAAAGGATGGGTAGGGGGGGGCGGGGTGTTATCATAGAGTTCAGTATAGCAGCTTTATGAATTATTACAACACGCACAGATTTTTACAGAGAGAATAAAGAATTACAGTCGACTATCGCGAGTCAATTAAGACACACTAAGCTCAACAAGTGGACTTAGTATAGTCTTTAAGTGTTCATGTTTGGACTCACTGTGCAAAACTCTGGCCCAACACCAGTCTTCAGCAGCCTGTCCTTTATCTACTGAAACTTATCATTAATATCACGTATCATGCTGAATGATACACATGACATCATGTTGCCTCACATGTGACAGTAACTGTATTTATCGATGGCAATTTCGTCGAAGGTCCTGAATGTGATTTTAGGAAAGGTGGAGCATTATGATGAACCTAGAAGAGTTAAGGAACCTATTTTTTTCTTCTCATCAGAAAACTGACTGTGTTACACACACACACACACACATACACACACACACACACACAGAGCAAGAGCTGCTCATCAGGAGAACTGTGAAGGAGATAAACTGTCTGCAGGCAAATATTAGAATCACATTTAAGTCTATGGACGGTAAGGAGAAAGTCTGGTAAGCCATTCACAACATACGCCAAAAATGGATTATGCCCGTCTATCTGGTCAGTGCACTAACTGATGTACATAGATCTGATTAAGAGCGTCCAGAGAAGAGCATCAAAGATCATTCATGAGGAATTTCACGATTTTTTGGGGCAATACTAAGCATTTTCATCTCGTACCTATGAGTATGGAGTTGTGCTGAATACTAAAGTTATAAAAGTTAGCTAGAAGTATTTACATATACTCCTGATGTATTTCATCTTGAGTATAGATTTAGCTGAATGAATGCAAATCATGTATTTAAAGCTATAGCGAAATGCATAGTACTGCACACATCAGAAAATCAAACTTCATAGTCTTTAACATATCACTTAAGTTAAACGTCCATCCTTATATATATATATATATATATATATATATATATATATATATATATATACCAGCAGCCTTAGGCTTTCCATGTGGTATCACAAGAGGAGAACAGACAACAGACGAAGACCCTTTTGGTGTCACAAAGCCACTAAAAAAAACACAAACAGACCCCCAACTTCTTGTGTGAAAAGAAGACCACACAGACAACAGACGAGGACCTTTCTGGTGTCACAAGGACACCACCGACATGTTAACAGACCCGCAACATCTTGTGTAACACAAGAGGACGCAACACAGACAACACCCGAACGCCTCTGCGTCACGCTAGGAACAACATATGACTCAACAGACATCAGCTTTCTTAACAGGCTACCGTTAACGACGCTTTCAAATCGGCTCCTCCTGTTGGAAGGCTAGGCTACGTAATCATTCAAAAAGACAGATCCAACTTATGGAGAGAAAAATGGAATATGAACTCATGTTGAGGTAATGAAATATGAATTATTCAGTACAGTGCAATAACACGCTCAGTCCGTACTGATACAATGGACGGTTTGAATTCACTGTGCAATTGCATGTTCGATCTGCATGAAGGGGATAAATTCAAATGTGTAATTAATGTTGTGAAAGTCAATAACTAGCAACAAGACAGGTGATACCACCCAATGAGCAGGTGGTCGATGGCATCAAGGTACTGGTTTGATTAATTACTTTGGCTGTTGAGAGAGGGCGTGTTCCAGCCTCTCTCTCTCTCTCTCTCTCTCTCTCTCTCCCTCTCTCTCTCTCGTATCAATCATCAGTACTACCCGCCTGGGTATCGGGAAAGGAGCAAGTAACGGATGTCCCGGTGAGCCAGCACTTCAGCGGCTGTCAAGTGTCACTCCTTCAGCCCACGTGGATGTCATTTCTCTCAACTTCGCCAACACGCTGGCATTCAGCCCACAAACGTACTTGTCTCTCTCCATGTCACACGCAACACTTGACAAAACGTGACTCACAATTTGAGCTTCGGAACTACGTACGTTTTCCCTGCGGTGAGCGCTACGCGTTAGCCCTGCCTTTCGGCAAAGTCTCGTCGTAAGTACTCTGTGTGTGTGTGTGTGTGTGTGTGGGACAGTTAACCTTCGACCTTGTCCGCAAAGGTTAGGTCAAAGTTCAGTGGCATCGAGGGCGCAATGACGGGGATATAGTGATGATGGCCCAAGAAATGAAGATGAGGGTGTAGTGAAGAAGACTCTTAGTAAACATCAACAATCCAAGCTAGGTTCAAGGCCTGCCGTGGGCCGATGAAAAGAAGCTAGTAACATTATTGGAGACAGACAAATAAACACGAACGAGATGTGAGACAGATATGAGGATAACAGGAAACATATTAATAGACAAGTCAAATGAAAGGCAGAAATGAAAATACAAGGGGAAGGATAGAAAACGGAATGAACTCTAATATTATCAGAACTCTGTACATTAAAGTTATGATAAGAATGATTCTACAGTCAAAAAACCTTTTCTTTTTCATACAGAAAAACTGATAGTAGATACAATGACAAATATCGATACATTAGAACCAAAAATAGAATTTAGAGGACCCACAACTCTGAAGAATTCAACACCAACGAAACCAGAAACAGATTTGAGAAAGAAACAAGAAATAAGCAAGTCGTTAAACAGTGTAAAAAAAAAAATTAAAACTGAAAATTAAAAGATCAAAGCAGACTATTTTAGTGAATATGCTAAAAGTAACACTATAATGCTTATTCATATGACAGAAGAACGTGGCTCCACACAGAAAGAAGCAGATTTAGAGATTTAAGAAGCTTTTCGACCTGACAGAGTGACAGCTAAATGAGCAACGTGCTTACACAGCAAATCAGCTGGAGAACATTTGTTGGAACTTGACTATAAGAATGTAAACTAACTACAACAATGATATCCCCAAGCTCTAAACACAGTAAGCATTGTGACATACAGACGACACAGAACTGAATTACAAGAATATGATGAAATAGTACACAAAGCAAGAGAGATAGTGATAATCTTGATAAAAATCCTGAAGGTACAAAATTATTCTCTAGGGATTTTGATTCAGATTTTGTAAAAATGGGGTTCTAGATCTAAGATTTAATACTCAGTAGAAAGATAATAATTGAAGATGGCAATAAAGCTATATATATATATATATATATATATATATATATATATATATATATATATATAGTGAAAGTGTGTATCGTCTCAAAGTACCTTGTAGAAGGTGATCAAGATTTTTTTTTCCACTGGTAAATACAAAATGACAAGAACGGCCCTGGAAGTCGATAGGCCTAACTGAAGTCGAAGTGGCCTATCAACCATGGAAGTCAACAGGACATGTATTTCAGATCATAACATTGTGATGATTAAGCACAGCTCACAGTGCAGTCATGGTGAAGGTTCGTGTATATATGAAGCAGCAGAGACTGCACTCGCTTCAGGAGATGGAATGACCTGAACTTCATTTTGACAAGATGAAAAGGAAGGAGACTAATAAACTAATGCAAATATAAACTGGAGTGATGTTTTTGAAGGCAAGGATTGATATACTGACACAAGAGCCTACGAGAGAATAAAAGAAACAGTTGAAGATGGATAAACAGAAGGAAATGGAAAAAGAAAAAAAGAATTCCAACAAATAAGGAGAGGAAAAAAGGTTGAAAATATCATATAAGAAAACTTGATGAGAAAATAATGGGATTACGTAAAAGAAAATTAGAGAAAACGAAGTGAAAGTAATCAAAAAAATCATTAAAGAAAAGTCCAAAAGTATCATTCGCATCTATAAACAGAGCATATGAAAGAAAAAATTAGATACTGGGCATTTAGAATCGTAAAATGAATAGAATATAAAAGACCCTATGAAAATATGAGACGTTAATTGACCAATTTGTCGGTTGTTCGACAAAAAAAAAGAAAAACGATAACATAAAAGAGGAGATATTTAACCGACCTGATGAGACTGATGCTATAAATACTGAAGGAAATGCTGTGGACATAAATACATCAACAGATCATCTCAAAGGAAAATCATCACCAGCAACAGATGAAGTACCAGTCACATACCTCTGACTAGACAAACAGTGAAACAGAAAAAGCCGACAACATTACTGTTGAGACGGATTCTAGACAACGGCAGTATTGCAGAAATACATGACTTGTTGGATTTATCTGCGATACACATGGGAGGCGCCACTCTTCCGCCAATACCAGCACAGACAGGCCGGTAAGTGTGGACGTCACGCATAGAAATATTCACTGGAGAAACTATTAAGAAACATATTACTCAACACCTAACATATTCAACATTCAGCGAGAACCAGTATGGGGTCTGCACCAGGCAGACTGACCCAGACTACAAATGACAAAATAAACATGATGTACGGCATGAGAATGGGTAGTTGACATAGCTTGATTTTCTGCAGGCACTTGGTGAACTTTAGTGACAGAATATTGTTAGAGAAAGCAGCGAAGCAAATCATATGAAGAGGCAGGTTACGAGAACGGATCACGAGGTTTCTATAACAAACTGGAAGTCCAGAGCAGCGGTACATGGAACTGTGTATGATGAAGATACCTTATCAGACGAGGCCTCAAGGAAGACAAAGAAGAGTTAAACGGAAACAGAGTCAAGATGTTTTGCAGGTGACAGAAGTCAGTGACATGACGGCTACCAGGAGACAAAGATAATTTGCAACAAAAAAAAAGAAAAACCTTAAACATGACAGTTTTATCTACGTGAGCGAGAGACAACTTGCTGGAATTCAAATGAAAAAGAAACAACTAAAAGTGAACGGAAAAAATCAGTATGAGATTTTTATCAGTATAATGCTGAGACCTTACAAGGATCAAATTAGAAAAGAGATTGAGACTGAAGATAATGCTATAAGATCTAGAGTTCATTATAAAAGAAAAATTGGAACCTGAAGATCATATTGAAAAAGAGAAGATATTATCAAGAACAAAATGCTGGATGATAAACAAAGCTTTCCCTAAGTGTGGCAGAAAGTTGATAATGAAAATACATACTGTATATAACAGAAGTAAAATTAGACGTCTGTTTAGATAATAAATCATGTAGGCCAAATATAGAAAATAGATAAAAATCTGGGTAAGAATTTTCACAGTATGGAAGAAACTGAATAATCAAATCTACAACATTTCACGCAAATATCTTTAAATGACACTATCACTAAATGACACCAAATCAAGATATATAAACGCCCAGTAAATGAAAAAAAAAATGAATAAACCCTTCAATGTTTTGTCCAACAGAATAAGAAACCGACAAGGACCAAGCATAGAAACCTTTAGGAGGAGCAGAACGCAAGGTTAGAAACCTTCTAGGATGAACTGAAGGTGGCCTGCTGGTATGCAAGGTGTGTGTGTGTGTGTGTATGTGGCACCAGAGAACAAAACAGTCCTTTGAAATAAGCAGGGTAAGCCATGGGCGCTGCGTAGGCAACCCTGCCTCTTTGGGCAAAATTTTTACCTTTACGTGCACAAAGACTCTCTCTCTCTCTCTCTCTCTCTCTCTTTCTCTCTCTCTCTATTCCATTAAAGTAACAAGAAATATTTAGACAAAAACCTCCTTATGGACAGAAACTAGCTAAAAAAAAAGAAGAAAAATAGGCATGCAAACAACAAGACAGGAATGATGCAGTTGTAAAGAGACCACCCTCTGCATGACTTCTGATATTAAAAAAAAAATTGGTTGCATGTTTTACTGACTGAACTTCCTTACATCAGTTTCAGTACCATAACAGGACACAGTAACAGATGAAAGATGTTTCTGAAAACAGTATCTCAGTAACCTGTAATCAAATATAATATTTGGCTACGTAACAAATAAAAAAAACAATCAACCAAACATATTTTTGTTTACAGGTTTTCAAGAGACTATTAAAAAAGATGAATTCATGAGAAAAAACCTACTGTCTTATGGTGCTGTCAGTAGAGGGTGAGGATGTTCACAACATGCAACCAATTTTCTTTGACTATCAAAAGTCACGTAGGGATGATCTCGCTACAGCTGTGTATCATCCCTATTCTTGTCTGCATACTTTCTGCCGCCTCCATCCCTCCATCATACTGCGTTCACGATGTATTTTCATCATTCATATATATATGTATATGTGTGTGTGTGTGTATGTGTGTGTGTGTGTGTGTGTGTGTGTGTGTGTGTGTGTGTGTGTATGTTTGTGTATTTGTGTGTGTGTATGTGTGTGTGTGTGTGTGTGTGTGTGTAAACTTACCAATATCAATTTAAGTTATGCTTCTTACAATTCACAAACACAATTTCCATACTGATAACTTTTTTTTTCAACTGATTTTCAAGACGAATTCAATCATTGCAACTTCACTACATCATTTCAACTTTTCGTCATGCACACCTCAAACGGTCGACAAAACCGTGTCATCCGTGGAAGGTAATGTTGGCTTTTAACATTACCACTGTTGGTGTTGTTAAGGAAGGGCATAGCTTCAAAAATGCATTCATCACGTTTCATTCTACATTTAACTTTGTTCCATTACCACTTCCCCTATCCGCTCTCTTCACTACACTATCCCCCGTTTCTTCTGTCGTTCTCCTCACACTGTTCACTTCCCGTTTATTCTGTTGTTCACTTCCTTTCGAAAATATTATTTCCTTATTTTCGTCTTCACTACAGTGACCTAGATCTCTCCCTGTGAACGGACTGACCTCATACAAGCACAACTGTTGATTTTCTCTTTAACTTCCTTGGTGCACGACAGGTACGACTCTCTCCTGTGTGTGTGTGTGTGTGTGTGTGTGTGTGTGTGTGTGTGTGTGTGTGTGTGTGTGTGTGTGACCCTTAAACACGACGGTACGACCCCTAAGCACGGCGGTACTACTATTAAGCACGACTTCACGACCTTTGTGTATGACTGACTCGGTCTTTAAACAGTCCCTTTTAAAAGGTCGTAAGGTGGTGCATTCAGAGGATATCTTGCGCCTTGACTGATATGAAGGCGGTCGTCTGAAGTCGTAGTTTCGGAAGGTCTACTCTGAATCGGGAATGAAATACGGACCCCATCATTAACAAGACGAGGCGCTCGCATTGCAATATGACTTGAGTGCGGTAGTCAGTAGTAATACACGTACTGGCAGTAAATACCAAGTACTTAATTCACTTAACATGAACTTACACATTCTCAGCACTTAAATCATCTCTCCTCCTTCCCCCCTCCCCCACCTCCTTCCAATTTACTTAAAACACCTACTTTACGGGGGTGGGGGAGGGGGAGGTCGGCTCCTCTTCCTCCACAGACTAACCCCGTTAACGTGGACCCCCATAGATTCCCCCCTCCCCCCCCTCTCTCTCTCTCTCTCTCTCTTCCGTCATGTAAAGTGATTAGTGTCCACGCCCTGCAAAGTGATGACCGGGTCCATTTCCTTCTCACACTATCATGACCAGGGAATATGCACTAACCACCAGTATCTGTGCGCTAATTATACCATGAACTGTCAGACGCGCACACACACACACTCTGTCAACACTGGATTGACTGACAGACGGGCATATGTCTGACGCTATCGTCAACAGTCGAACTGTCGCTGTGACTGTTATCATTAACTGTAACACCCACGTTAAAGCTGTACGGTCGATCGACTGTCAAGCTTTTTTTTTGTGTGTGACTAAGTCATTAGCAGTCACACACCAGTTGTGACTAAGTCATTAACAGTCACACACCAGCTCTGACTAAGTCATTAACAGTCACATTCCACAGATGTGACTATTTCATCAATAATCACCACTCCACAGCTGTGACTGTATCATCAACGGATCCACTTTAGCCAAGACTGTATCAACACCTGTTACGCCCAGTTAAAGCTTTAACGACTGAATTGTACAGACACACAGACCACACAGACCCTAATAGGTCTGGTCTTAACAGTACCGAAAAAGATGCTGTCTCCTTAAAAACAGCCAACCTTTTCTGTGAGTTGCAGCAATGCTTTCTCTGATCATGTCACATCCCGGCTGTTACTGTATCATCAACGGTCACAACCCCAGCTGTGACTGGCATAAACAGTCACAGTCTACCTGTGACTGTATCATCAGCTGTAAGCTTGAGCAATGGCAAGAGTACAATGACAATCTTATTGCGACAGAGTATAAAATGGAAAAATTCTCTCTAGACTGCATTTTATGCTTACATATGAGTTATTTAACAAGACGATACTACGCACGTCTTACAACATGATATAACTGTCTTAGAACACTTAGAAAATATGTAAGTGACTTCCCTCAAAACAGAGTCTTATTTGAGAAACTCTGATATTTGTTTCTTTCCTTACATCTCTCAGCTTTGGAACTCTCTACCCAACTCATATCTTTCCTGACAACTAAGACCCATCCGTTTTAAAAGGGTATCTTTTCCATTTTCTTAAAATCGTTTAAAAAAGAAAATCTCATTTTTTCTCATTTCTCCCTTTCGTTAACTCACCTCATATTTTAGTCATAAACCAGCATCGATGAGGACTTTCCTCCATATCTAAAGTCTCCATCATAATTTTTAATCTTTATATCTTTAGATGTGGCTTCACTTGGCTACTGGACGTAGAACTATCAAGGAAGCTACATCGCCTATATATTTTGTAACAGTTTTTCATGTAAGGACACTTTTACCGGCCGAAAAAATGAAGATTTTGATCTTCCACATAAAAATTTTTGCTCACGGAAAAAAAAAAAAATCATGACAAATTTTTTCAAAATGAAAAAGCTGATAAACAATTATTTTCTCGCTGTACGTATGAACTGACTAAACTATATGTTTTATAAGTATAATAAACTTCATTCAGGAGATGATACTAAATCAATAGCGTTGCTCAAAAATCTGTTTCTTCTTGAGACGGTGGGGTGGCGAAGCATGGAGTTCTCACACACACACACTTCACAAAGGAGAGAGAAAATGAAAGCTTAACGAGTGATTTTGTCGACGACGTAACAAGTCGAAACCTTCGGTCTCATTCGTAATGCAAAACGATCACGTGAGAGTCTAGCATTACATCACGTCTCCCAAGGGGAAAATCCGAGCTGCTTTGGTAAAAGAGCAAAGAAGGTTCAACAAAACGAAGTGGTTCATTTCTTGAAGATAACCTTCGTCAACGCTCAAGATCAAATCTTCAGTTCAAACCACAGTTATCAGTTATCTTCCCTATGATAACAACCTTTCCCATACACTTGTCTCTCTCTCCCACAAGTTCCTAGTTATCTTTTCACGTCTGACAACCAGAAAAAAAAAGAGAAACCATCAACGAGTACACATCACTTTTTACTCAATATATGTATCGACTTTCCTAGTTATACACATCTCACACCTGCTCCGAAATACCTACTACATGTGACTGGCTTTCTGATATGTACATTTCTTCAGCACAGCCGTCTACCGCACACATCTGGTCATGTACTACGTGTACACCAGGCCATGTACTACGTGTACACCAGGCCATGTACAACGTGTCCCCGGCTATCTTCCACACACACACAGACACACCTGGTTCTCTACCACACACAAACCTGGTCATTGTACGCATACCTGGTTATCTAATACACACCTGGTTATCCTCATCACAAACCTAGCCATTTACCACATACCTTGTCATCTGTCACTCAAACCGGGTTACCTACCACAGAAAACTCATCTAACATACACACACATGTGTCGTCTACCACACACCTGATCATATACCACACACCTGGTCATCTGCCACACACACCAGGCTGGATAATCAGGCAAGGACAGCAGGAAACGAGCGAAAACAACAACCAGAGATAACTAAAGATGTTAATCATTAATATGATATTGTCACTCGTTAAATCACATTTTTTGTAAGACTCTAATAAACGTTAATGGAAAATTATCTCTTACTTGTGAACAGAATAATCATCTCTTACTTGTGTTTAGGATTACCACCGGGAACTGAGGTCGAAAAGTTAATTACAATCACAAACCATCTCAAATCCATTATCGAAACATCGAAATATGTTTATATGATCGTTTAAAAACCTTAGATTTTTTTGACGTGTAAATTATACATGGATATTTCTAAATTCTCTACACACTTCGGATATGAGAACATGCTTTCATAACTAAATCGCTGGAATATCTTTTCATCAAAGTGAACGTTAATGTACAGTGCGCTGATAATGATACAGAAAGATGAGCTATGCAATATAATAATAAGTCTGGGGACATTTTAAGAGTCTATAGCGAAAGGCAGACTAGTTAAGGCTACGGATCATTTCACAATGTTAGAACGGCAGCAGCGCTTCGCCAAAACATGGAAAAGAAAAAGGAAAAATAATATGTATATATACGTATACATACATCAGTAAATGTATATATACATATATACATCAGCAAATATATCAACACATATAGGTGCGTATTTATATACGTATCTTGAGTTCTAGGGCAATAGAAATGCTGCATAATTCTTTTACCCTTTGGGCCCGACGGTAAGTACGCCCTAGGGTTTGACAAACCTGGTCTTTGACCGAGCCTTTAGGGGATCAAGCCAAATGAGAGATCAGCATGCCCAAGGGTCGTAGCGGAGCGCCCAATGTGTTTGGAAGTTCGACGTTTTTAATATAACAACACCAGCCAACAACTGGTGTATATATATATATATATATTAGTAATACTGATATCTTCATAAATGAGAGGACAGCAAAGAGTCTCTTAGACACAGCAATTTTCAGTTACACTCTTGGTCGAATTATGTCAATCTTAAGAAACGTAGTTTCTTAGGTATTTTTGCTTCATACACTGATGGTATTAATAATTACCCTCTATGGTTGTAGGATAACTAGTTCACGACTGATCTGACGAGTTATGTAACATCATTGCATAGTTATATTTTGTTTCAAGTAAGTGGTCGTTAGCCAACGCATGAAATGGCGTCTAATCGTGGATGTTTGAGCCATCTAGCTATCCTTTCTTCCACAAGTGGAGCATATGCAGTAAATCCACAAAAGAAAACACGTCTCAGACCTCACCAAAATTGGTCATAAACTATATTTTGGCACGAAACTTGTTGACTAAGATGAGAAGCTGGTAGCAGATGTGACAACGTGTCTCTTGCATCTCCCGTCTGTTGCAGAAGCTTAAAAATATAAAAGGTCGTCAGGCAAAATGTCATTTCCAACCCCAAGGGTCTGGAGAAAGCCAAAGACCCACGCAAGTTACTATTCTTTGCAAGATTTCTCTGAAAGCGACCGGCGTAGAATCCTCCTCCAACCGCAGCCTTTGCTATCAAACCAATGCATTATGGAGATCGACTATGCACTTATTCCATTCCCACCGCCTGCTTGGTGAAGCCTTCTTGATAAGCGATGAGGAAGACAGGACTTGATCATCAACAGAAAGTGAAAAGACTGCTGTAAGCATGAGCACGTTTAGACGACTCAGTCACTTGGTCTGAACCGATTGGTTTGCTGGTCCGAGATTTGACCTCGTCCACAGCAGGATGTAGTAGAGCTGTTGACCTCATAAATACAACAGTGGAACCTGATGTTCAAAGACACTAATCCTCCACATTACTTAAAAAATCGCTTGGGACTGTTAAGGATTAAGATGGTTGACTGCTTCCCACAGGAGACCCGTATTGAGGAACAACTCCACCAGAAGCAGGTGTTGGGTGATTTATCGTCGCTTCCTAGGAGGGCGAGACGCCATCGCAAACCACAGAAGGAATTCACGTTGTACGCGATGTTCACCCACAAGGAAAGCTAGCTACCATCACCGCGTCATGAGCTAACAGCGTTTTCATGTTAATTGTCTTTTGTATCTACGATACAATCCACCCTTTATACAATGTTCAGTTCATTTATTACTTATTCATTTACTGTGTTTTAACTATTATCAAATTAATTTGCATTCCGAGAAACTGCGCGTCATTTTTTTTTCGGAAAATTGAAGATATATTAAAAATCGTTCATTTGTGTTGCCATATGAAAAAAAAATTTATACGGTGACATAACTAAATGATACAGCTTCATAACTAAATAACACTGTCATAACAAAAGCTCTCGATGTGACAGAACATTTTCAGCATCACCGTTGAGAACGGCAAGCCCAAGTTCTCTAACGCCACTAACTCATCTGTGTCAGTGACATAAAATCAGCTTAAGAAAAATGTTGCCCAGTGTAATCAGGCAAATCAAATGAAGTACCAGTCACAACAACTCTCATTAAACTGAAAATTTGATATTAATTCTTTCGAGTCAAAATTATTACATGTGTGAAACGAATGTGTGTGTGTGTGTGTGTGCGTGTGTGTGTGTGTGACCTC
>JAYMFT010082433.1:0-14252 GCA_038088735.1 Panulirus argus | reverse complement strand
CAAACACACACACATATATATATATATATATATATATATATATATATATATATATATATATATTCTATAACTGCAACCTCCATTAATGTTCCAATGACGCTCCTTCTTCGACATCAGTTGAGGAGAGGCGTCAACAGGCGTCATGATCTGTCAGACTGACTCAGCCCGTCGGACGGGAAATGTGAGGCTTCGCCAAAGGCGTCAAGTCAGGGCAACTTCACCGTTTGCGACATCCGGCAAAACCGAGCAATACGAGTCAGGTCGCCAGACGAGTCCGTGGGTTCCAGTCTGGGACGAGAGTCCTCTGGTACACCGCCGGTCGAGGCTGTACTACGCAGCTTTCTGTCTTGAAAGACAGAGAGAGAGAGAGACAGAGACACAGACAGGCACACGTCTGGTCGAGGCTGTATCCCGCTCTCCGTCTAAACTTAGAGACAGAGCCTGAGACATGCGCATGCCTAAATGAAGGTACAACAAGCCCTCTGTCTCGACAAGCAGACGGAGACCTGATGGAGGCTGTAAGGAGAACCCTCTGTCTCGACCAGGAGGGACCAGGGGAGTTCTCAAGCGGCTGTGACCTGTCGCATCCCAGGCGTCGGGAATTCAATGCGACAGAGAGAGAGAGAGAGAGAGAGAGAGAGAGAGAGAGAGAGCCGACAAAGCTAGCGGTTCCAAGGTGTCATGCAGATGCAACCGTCAGACCCAAGCCGAGGATCTGGGAGAGTAATCTCGACGAGTCTAATTCAAATTCAGCTCGGCAGAGGAAAGCCTTTGAAACGGTGCCCTAATGCGAAGGGATGGGTCAACGGAACATCTCGCCGGGGGGTAGTAAAAATCGGACGTCATTGACCATAGGCCATTTCCGAAAGACCAGACCCATAAACACAGACGGAGAAAGTCATTCCGTCTCTCTCTTTCCCTCTCTCTCTCTCTCTGAGCGCTTGCCAGGAAATGTTGTGCAGAGGGAAAATCCTCCCAGGAGTCCATCAAATCCACCGCGATTTAGCGGGGCCAGGCCATCGGAAACCAATGTTTAGGGCGCAGGCACGGATGACAGATTCCCCCCTGTCGCCAAACCACGGCTGGGGGATTGACGGGATGAATATTCTCAGCGGAAATTTCTTCAGGTCCAACGTGACGTAGGTGAAGTGAAGATCGAGAGCTCGTAGCTCGTACAGATCTGGGCCAACAGGTACGAATGGATTTGATTCCGCCCTTCCATTTGGGATGTTCTCCAGGGGAATTTCTGACCAGTGAAGACCAGACATCACAAAGGAAATGACGGTGAAAAGTGTCTTATGAAGAAGCGACGGAGTTTTCGATTCCTGCGGCTCACCATTCCTCGAGTATGGGGAATAATAGCACATTCCCTCCAGCCCTTCTTCTCTCTCTCTCTCTCTCTCTCTGTATTCGAGGGACAGTTCCTTCCATTTCCCAAAATCCGAAAAACAATCCTCGTTCATTTTCTATTTTCCAATAGCCTCTCTCCATCGCCCTTTCACATTCAGAGGACAAAAGAAAAGCAAACAGTTTCAACGACATCAGACCACAAACTCCTTTCCCTCTTCACCGTCAAAAGTAACTTCCTTCTCTGTCTCGTAACTTCCTTCCTCTCTTGCGCAGAGGATAAATCCTGTCCACCAAAACTCAAGGAACGACTCCTCCTCCTCCTCCTACTTCCACATCCTCCCATCGGAGCATTCTTCCTTCCCCCCCTCTCCTCCTCCTCCTCCTTCGTATTCATGCCCTGAAGAAGTCTCTCCCATCCTCTCAATAGCCTTCTTGTCCTCCTTGGGCCACGCTGGTACAAAAGATATCAACCCTGCAAGAGAAACTCGAGGTCATAAAACATTTCAGGCATTCTGCGGGTACAACAAGAGTCCAGGAAGCCACCACTATCGGCTCAGCCATCGACCTGGGAGTCAATAATGAAAAGTTGCGGAAAGCCAGGAACAGAGAGGACCGCGAAATGTGTGGCTGGTGACGAGGGGAGGTCAAAGGACAAGTCTAACTCGATCATACCACTTTGTGAAGACGCGCAGGCACACCGCGGGGATGTGACGCGTCGAGAACGATGATACGGCATCTTAATCAGGGCTGGGTCATGCTAGATGCCAGGGGCATCATTCCTAAGGGCTCTCTAACGTTGTCCTCTGAAAGGCGTCGAACCGTCGTGCTGAATGTGCCACTCCGTCCCCTGATGATACTGAGTCCAGTAACGTTTTGCCTCACCGGTGTGAGTGGGTCAGAGAGACGATGGGGCAACACACGGTCGAATCCCTCGTCTCACCTCTTTTAGTAGATAGTATGCCTTTAAAGCATCGCAAATGGGAAGCAGTTTCTATTCATCAACCTATCGATCTTTCTACATATCTATCTCTCTGCTAGCCTAAGACCTCCATCCCCAAATGGAATATTCTCAAAATGCCTTGCATAACGGGTATTAGACCTCTCCACACCTCACGCAGCCACTACAAGCAGTCATCCCAGAGAGATTAATCTGCATGAAGATGGAACCCTGGGTTCATGGCACAGCTCTGACAAGGGTTCGAAGGAAGCGCACTCGAATTAAATGACAAGGATCCACACTGAAGAGAGACTCACTCTCTCTCATCATGAAGACAGGTGGCAGTCTATTAACGCAACTGTTCGACCAAACTAACGGATCCTAGACTGACTATGACTTTACACACACACACACACACACACAGTGCGTCGGGGCTGGGGAACATGTCAACAAAGAAGAGTTGCATTTAACCCTCCTGAAGCAGGAGGGTAAGCAGACCTCCCTCTCGTCTCTTGCCATCCTCAGGACCTGCATGTACGCCATCATGAGACAGAGAACGCAGAGAACTATCTTTAGAAATGCCATCACTCACTCTCTCTCTCTCTCGTCTCCTTTACCTTTTTCCTCTTCACTGGACCCATAGATCTCATGTAAAATTCAGGGGATATGTTCCCCCACCCCACCCCGAGTACCCGGGTCCGTGAAACGTCTCCTGCAGACTCGGCCGACAACAAGTGGCTGGACTCGGAGAGCGCGAGGAGGGTCGACCTCACCCCGTCTCTCCCACTGGTGAGCAAGACCTCATTCTTTCCTCTTTAACTCAACCAATTGCGGCCTTGGAACTAATATTCTCTCTCCCTCTCTCTCTCTGTATCTGGTCGCTTCACCGTAATCTTTTACTAATTCCAGCGAACCAGTCGTCCAATTGCACTCGATCTCTTCTGATCTCTGGCAATAATCTGTATCACAGATCAGCTTCAAAGAGTGGAGTGGTATACGGCTGCCGGTACGTGCACTCTCCTGTTGCACACCTCGTCAACCTCGGGTCTCCCAACTCTGATCCATTTGGCTCAAAGTTTTTTTTTAACTTCTCTTATCTTCCATTTTTCTCTTCCCTCGCTGCTGTTTCCAGCTCTCTTTCTTTGACGCATTCTTCGACCACGTCCCCTTCAGGCGTGCGATCGTGCTGGCATGTCGAAGCCCCCGTCCCGAGGGCCTCTACACAAAGGACCTCAATGTACATCACGTGGTGGAGCAAAACTACGTACACCTTCACCAACTCAGACTCCTACTCCTTCTGTTCTCGACGATCTGGAACAACTTATCAGACTTCCTACTCGTGCTCTGGATCATTTACGGCCAAAAACTATGAGCTCAGACACTCGACCTTCTACTCACTCCCAGCCCTCCTAGTTACTGCAGCACTATCTTGACCAGCATTGGAGGCTCGATATCATAATCGTGTAAATACCATCTCTCCTCCCACGTCTCCTTGTCTTAGGCCATCCCTCGAAACATCGAACACGCTGCTTTAAGGAAACTTTAGTGAGCTAGTTCGAGAGTTGTCTTTCTTTTGGCTTTCGACACTGGGTGACTACCCTGGCATGATGTTTCCCCTCTGCGTGCGCAGACCAGATAACGTGGGGGTTATGGCCGCCAGTGTGGAGGCAACCACACTCCCGTCCTCCACACAATCACACGAACAAATGCAAATGAGACGGACACAGCGTCGGTAACGCAGGGCGTTTAGGGCCTTAAAACTGCAGTTTCCCTGCGCGAAGGGAAATTGAGAGCCCCTCTCGCCGGCCTGGCATTACCAAGCCTCTCCCGTGCCGGTTGAATACGTACTGAGTGACTGCCGGCCGTACAAGGAGGGTGTGGAGGGGGCGAAAGGCAGGCAGCAAACAAGACTACGAATTGCTTCTTTTACACACCGTGGCTGCGGGAAACCCCCATCCCGTTTTCTTTCTTATAAAGCTCTAACACCCACCCACCCCAACCCTTCGGCAAACTCAATCAAACTCGCGAGTAATGGGTGTTTATCCAAGCCATCTTTCGCATGTTCTGGGAAAGATTTCAGTCTGCCAAGAACTGGCCGAGAAAAGTTCGTATATATATATATATATATATATCGACCAAAAGCTGGACATGCGATACCTGGAACAAACAAACGTTACGAGCAGCTCTTTGGAATACCAAGCATCGAGCCCGACGTAAACCATCTGAGGAACCCGAGGCTGTATAATCCTCACACTCTTCTTGTAGTGCAGTTTTTCCCCTGACTTCTTCATGGGCGCCGATTTTCCAGGAGCCTTCTGGAAGGGTCTTCCTTGGAACTCCTCAAGACCGCAGTGTTCTGGAAAGATAATCATGGCTCCGACTCCAGCCACCTGCACTCCGGGGTTAACCCCTGATGATATGCTGACTTCTTATTATCTCTCTGGAAAACTTCGACTTTAATTCTCTCTAGTTTTCTTTTTTCCAGACTTTGGCCCCGACTGTCTCTCAACTGACACGCATATAATCAGTATCATATTATCCAAGAGTTTCCAGACTTTTGTAATTTTCTAAATTCCAGAAATAGTCTTTTTTTTTTCTTCAATCTTCTGGACTACCATCAATTCCTCGTCCGTTCTTCTTTATTCCCATCACCCGTCTATGGTTCCACCTCCACTTCCTTCCTCTGCGTCACCGTCAGGAGTCGTCGGGTACTTTCTGTCTACCTTCCTTCCTTCCTTCCTCCGCCGCCACCTGGTACCTCCGTCATGTCTACAGTCTACCCGACAAAGCAACACCGAGGGAAGCCGAAGGTAAAGAGCTCTTGAATAGCTCCCCTTGACTGGAGAGTGACGGGACATATTTCTGGGACTTGTTAGACTCAGGGGAGGGATTTCTGGGGGAGAGATTTTAATGCAGTGATTTTGAGGGAGGGATTTTGAGGGAGGGATTTTTTGGGGAGAGATTTTGAGAGAGGGATTTTAGGGGAGAGATTTTGAGGGAGGGATTTTTTGGGGAAAGATTTTGCTGGAAGGTTTCCTAAAAAGGCGAGGAGGAAGAGAAGAGGAAAGCAAAAAGATAAGAGGAGGTAATGGATAAAAATGAGACAAAAAAAGTGATATATGGGGGTCGTAAGTCTTAACCCAAATATTCCCACTGTCTACTAAAACAAAACGATTAAGATAAAATCATCTTTAATCCTTCCAAAATGTAAAACAGTGCAATCCACACCTGTAGGAGTACCTACCTACCCGCTGCAGGAGCGCTCCTCACCTGTCGCATCCTCCGTCAGCACCCTCGTCGGATACCTACCTCCTCTACCCTTCGTTACAGTAGCAGAGCGGTATCTCCCTACCTGCGTGCTGCTGCGCCTGAAGCCTATCCTTCCGCCCAGGGGGTTTCAACCACCACGTACCTGCAAGAAACCGGTTCCTTTATAGGGACCAACTGCTGTTGCTGAGGTTTCTAGTGATCTAGTTCCAAGATTATGAGGTATAAAGCATTTGTGTGTGTGTGTGTGTGTGTGTGTGTATGTGTGAGAAAATGAAACTTAAATGTAAAAAGATGGCAAAAGATGATATCAAAGTTTTCCTTCAAGAGCCCAATTATTTGGCTGTCAGAAGCAAAACCCACTCCTAAGAGCCAGTCCGTTATACCAACATGATACTTTTTCTCTTTTTGTCACTAGAGCGTTACCATAAAATGACTTACGATTGGGGAAAATATCGTAATACCACAGAGAAGTGAAAACAGGAGGGGAGGATTTCCAGCCCCAAGCTCCCTCCCCTTTTAGTCGCCTTTTACGACACGCAGGGAATACGTAGGAAGTATTTTTTTCTCCCCAATATATATATATATATACGAAAGAACAGCTGGGTTGACTGTGGACCGACTGCCTCAGCAACCAGGATTCGAACCTATGCGCTCGACCCTGGGCCGGGGCCCGTGAATGCGTCACGGTCAGGAACGCTAACCGCTGCACCAACGAGGTCCATCTTAAACCAGTATGTCTCAGATCCAAGAAAGTGAACCTAAACGAGTATGCCTCACCCTTGAACAAGAGAGATAAGCCTCCAAGAAAGTGAACTAAACCCGTATACCTCACCCTAAAACCAAGCGGCCTAAATTTACCTATAAACCTGAATCCTCCAACCGCTTCCCGTAACTCCTCGTCCAAAGCAACGTCGGTCGCTTTATGGAGGGGCTGTTCTCGCACAGAACACTCCCGGCAGAGGTCGTCCTTCACTTGAGGCTCCGGCAGCACGCACCAGCCTCGATAAGATAATGAGAACTCCATCAGCAAACTGGAGTAAGAGTTTTTCTCATCATCTCGCGTTTCTCGTCCGGAGGACAAGCAATACCTGCGGGAGTGATGAGGAAAGGATCAAAAGCGTTTGGAGAGACGCTAGGATTTCTGGGTGTTGGGTCCTTCCACTCCTCGAGCAGGGAAGTACGACCCCCTGAACACGAAGGTACGACCCTTGTGCACTACGGTACGACCCCCTGAACACGAAGGTACGACCCCCTCCCCTGAGCACGGAAGGTACGACCCCCCCCTGAGCATGGAAGGTACGACCCCCCCCGTGAACACGAAGATACGACCCCCTGAACATGAAGGTACGACACCTTCTGGCACGAAGGCGCACGACCCCTGAGCACGACGGTACGACTCTGGACCACGGTGAGGTGACCCTTGGGATTAATAGCATGACCTTCGACCTGACCCTCACGAGTCAGGTCAAAGGTCAAGCTGTAAGTCCCAGAGGTCCCTTTAAAAACACCGTGCTCCCGGGGTTAATTAATAATCAGCTTACACACGCAGACAGACAGACAGGAATACGAACCCGGTGTAGACACACACACACGCACACACACACACACGCACACACACACACACACACACAACACACACACACACACACACAACATCCAACATGCAGAGAAAACTAACCGGCTCCATCAACATTGATTTCTCCATTACCCCAAGTGTCGTCTGTCCGCGAGAGGAGAAACACGAGAAGGTAAAACTCTTGCTCCTGTGTCATGACGGAATCTGATTATCCGATCAGGCCGGGCTCGTGCTCCCGAGGGCCTCGAGCGAAGGTGTTTACCAAGCTGCTTGCACAAGCACGGCTCGTCCGGACAGAAACGGCTAAGGTTGCCTATGTGACGGCGCGGGCTGCAGTGAGCCCCAGGGCAGGAGAGAGGGGACCTAGGAAGGTCTTGGGTTTACTGAGGAGCGTGTGGAAGGAGGGCATGTCTGATGGCACAGTAGTCCCGACGGTGTCGTGAGGGTGTGAGAGACTCTGCTCCCGAATGCGTAAGAACGGAAGAGTTGTGGACGTACTGCAAACGAAGAGCCTGAGGCGAACGATTGGTGCGAGGAGGGCTGACGTTGTAAGCGAGAGGTGTGGTATAATAAGCGCAGTTTGGCTGTGCGAGCCGAGAAGCCGGTGCGCTGAAATGGTATGGAGACGTGGAGCTGATGAGCGAAGAGGAACAGACTAAGCGGATCCACGTGTGAGTAAAGGAGGGGAAAAGGGGGTAGAAAGAGACCGCAAAGGAGATGGAAAGATGGAGTCAAAGAGGCTTAAGTTACCTGGGGCCTGAACATGCAGGATGGTGCGAGGCGTGCATGGGATAGAGCGGATTAAAGCGATGTGGTATACAGGGGGCGAGAAGCTGTCACCGGGCAGAACCAGGGTATATGAGGTGGTCTGGGGAAACTATGGAAAGGCCTGTGGGGCTTGGCTGTGGACATTGGCTCTGGTGACGTTTCATTATACACAAAAGAGTGGATGCACGTAAAAGGAGCCGTTCTTTGTCTATTTCCTGCGTTTTCTGTCATTCCTCTTCACTCCTGTTTCTCTCTCTTCTATTTCCAGTAAGACAATTCTGTTTTCTCTTTAACTTTGTAAATGAACTTTCGGGCCACTTTTTCTGTTTCTTTTACCAAGGGAATCTATTCTACAAGTCTTCATTCAAAGCTACAGTCTAAATCTTTTTTAAAACATACCATGTAATTCTATTGTAAAAGCTATTACTTACGTTTCTTTTCAACGTTAATGTTTAAGACTTTTTCTAAAAAAGGTAATGTTAAAGGCCCTTTTTACAAGCTACTGTGTTCGTCTTTTCTAAAACTAATTATGCAAGTCTGAATGTCTGTTATCCAAGCTAATGAGTAAATCAGTTTGAAGAGTTAATCATTAAGTCTGACAATCCAGAAACTTAGCCTGATCCTTGGCCTTAAACCATTTAACTTTAGACCTTTCATGAAGTCCTCCTCTCTCATCATCACATAATCACGTCCAACATTACCCAGTAATTTCGACTCTTCATCAAATTTCTGCAGTGATTTCAGGAACAACCGTTCCTCTTGGCGAAAGACGCTCACTTAAATCACTAATACCCTCTCTATCACTCGCTACGCACTTCAAGTCCACACCAACACGCTATACTGTCCACAGTCGAAGTGCATTGATACAATACACATGCCACGGATTCTGTAAAACATACACTTACCCCCTTAACCCCGTGATAACCCATTGGTTCCTTCAGTCCTTCTTGCACTCAAAAGACACCTTCTCTCAAAGCCAACAATCGCAAAAATCCAATCATCTGAAGCCAATCATCGCCCCCATTACGCCTATCACGACACTGCTCAGGGCAATCGAAGTGCATGCAGTTGGAGGACGGACTCGAGGGACATCACTTGATAACACTCAAGAGCAACCAACATCACATTTCAACTTCGTCTTCTTCTTCTTCTCCTTCTTCTTCTCTCGCCTGGATCCAATTTCCGACCGGGAATTCTTCGTCCTATGCATCGGCTCCAGACTTCCAGATATCTATCTGCTCTTTCTCTTTGGGAGAGGTTCCATGCCTCGACTTCAGCCTTCCTTCCAGATGCCTCCTCCTTTCTCCTGGACTTTCCATGACACCCCCCCTCGCCTCCCACTCTAGTCGATACTTTCTCGCGGATCCCAGGCTGACCTCCGAAGGTCTTGGTCTTCTTCTTCTTCTTCTTCTTATTCCAACTCGAGACCTAGGTCTTACGGCATAATCTTAACAGCTACGCGGAGATTGCTCACGACTGTGAGGAGTCTTTTGAGACAGAGAGAGAGTCTTTACATAAAGCAATTAAATAATAGTTTGTTGAATCTAGGCAGCCATTCCGGAGGTTCACGCTAGTAAATACGTAGTTCACCCACCATAAAAAAGGAGCTTAAGACCTGGGTGGGGCTGGGTACTTCCCACGCTCTGGACAAGAACGCGAGTGAGGTACATCTACTCAGCCAAGGCGGTAGATGAATAAATAAAGTACATAAAGAACGGTTCATTGAGTTCGGGCTTGCGCGCGCGCGCGTGTGTGTGTGTGTGTGTGTGTATTTGGCATATACATACATACACACGAACCACAGCCTAACTACCGTCATCTGGAAAAGGACACACATGCAACACACGGTTTCCCAAAGAACATCCGGAGGAGACAACTGACTTGAAGTCCTCTCCATCCGTCCCCTTCCTCATCCCCTCCATCCCACAGGAGACTTTACCTCTCGACACACACAGCCGGAGATAAGGCTCCTGGTGCGCCCGTATCATCCCCCGCTGAACGACACACACACACACACACACCACCCTCAGATGAAAGGCGTCTCGTCTGTCTCCTTAAACACCTGAAGAGGGGGAGTCCTGGAGGACTTGCATTACCTCATCGAGCAGCATCTGGTCTGGAAACAGATAACGCTCCCAGATCACTTCTTCCCGATGGCAAGAATGTAATAATACAGGAAGGTGTGCCCCATATATATATATATAGCTCTCTGTGCGATTAACTCGCGCCAGAAAGCCTTACATCGGATGGAAACGTCTCGTTAGAGGTTCCTGAATGTTATATACAGTGCGAGGTTTGATTCTTGCTCCCCCATGTGATCCTGCACTACGTATTTTTGCGCCATAACTATTTTGTGGGCGGCTTATCATTATCCCTGGGGACAGGGGAGAAAGAATACTTCCCATGTATTCCCTGCGTGTCGTAGAAGGCGACTGAAAGGGGCAGGAGCGGTGCACTGTAAATCCTCCCCTCCTGTTTTTACTTTTCTAAAATAAGGAACAGAGAAGGGGGCCAAGTAAGGAGTTTTCCCTCTAAGGTTCAGTCCTCTGTTCTTGAACGCTACTTCGCTGACGTGGGAAAAGGCGAACATGTATGAAAAAAGTATGAATACATATACATACACCAACCTCTCTATGAATGAAATATTTGACAAGATCTGTCACTCATTAAACCTACGACCATGTTTCAGACATCATTATCTTACCGCAAGACTCCGAATTTCTCTTCAGTGAAGGAAAACGAAGTAAATCATAATCACATGTTCCATTCGTCGAGGGTTCCAGACGGTTCCAGACCATCTTCCAATCACCCACGGCCTGCAAGGCAAGTCCCCCGTTGTTCCCGACGGGTCCTCAGGACCTTCCAGGACCTCGGCACGCTGGGAGTCCAGAGACTCACGAGTCACTCCATCAGATTCGGGAACGCCTGAAGAGCCCCCAGCGAAATCTCGAACTCCATTGAGAGAGTCGGCGAAGAAATGAGGGGAGTCGAGACTCACTGAAGACCCGACCAAATATTCAAATTTAAATGAGGAGAGAGAGAGAGAGAGAGAGAGAGAGAGAGAGAGAGAGAGAGAGAGACGTGCAACGCCAGACCATCTTCCCATAAAGAACCTAAACCATTACCGGGCTTCTGGAAGACTTCATAGCCCTCCAGTTCTTAGCACATACGTTTCCTCCTCTCTATTTTTTCCCTCAAGAAAATCAGAAAACTAGTTTTTCTTAAACATTCTGAACTGATATGTATTGAGGTTTATCTTAATATACATTGCGGGTTTGGGTCACGGTTAAACAGACAAGAGGCAGCCTGAATACGGCTTTGTTTTCGTTCGAAAGGTTTAAAATCAGTACTGGACTTTCATCAAGCGTCCATTAGCAAATGAGTGTTATTTCCCGTCATTCGGTTTACGGTGTTTAAAGACGCAGTGGTGAAAAACCAGCCATCGACAAACACACAAAAGAAAGAAAATGGAGTGGAATTCTGCTTCCCAATCGGTTAAATGTACAAGAACTCTGAACTGCTGTTCAACGATCTTAAGATTTACGATTCCCTGTAGTCTCTCTGTTAATGAGAGGAAGATAACGATATCGAGCCGTGGTGATGATGATAACGGGTGATATCGATGGAGTCTTGCTGGATTCACGAAGAAACTGACGACTGGAATTGCCAGGGAAGTCGGCCTTACTTGAATGATGGCTGGAGTGGGGGGGACAGGAATGATGGCATGGAGGGTGGCAGGAATGTTGGTTGGAATTGTGGCTGGAATGAGAGCTGGAACGGTGGCTGGAATGATGGCTGGAACGGCGTAGGTGAAGAACGAAAAATAGAATAATGCATTTTAGTTTGAAAGGGCGATGAATGGAAGATTAAAAAACGCAGACTGGAAAGCTCTGAATTCGGTAACTGGAAAAGCTGGACTGGGTGGAAGTGCTCAAGAGGCAAACTGGAAACGCTTTATGGGGAGACTCGCAGAGTTCAAATGGAAGCGCTCTTTAAGGTAACTGGAAGTGCTTAAGGCGGAATATGGAAGCGCTCATGAGGAGGGAGACTGGAAATGCTCAAGAGGGTGACTGGAAATGCTAAAGTGGGAGACTGGAAACACTCTAATGGATTACTGGAAGTGATCAAGAGGAGGGAGACTAGAAATACCTTTGAGAGAGTCTGGACTTGACTATGCACTTCAGGAGACTAAGGTAAACAGTAATTAAGTAAATCTGAAACTATGAATCTATGTTGAACTTTCCGAGGCTACTGGAAATGCTATGAGGTTATGATTAATTCTATAAGGCTACCAGATATGATATGAGGCCAAAGTAGAACCTTAAAGACTTCTGCAAACGTTATGAGGCTGACTGTGAACAAGGAACTGAATGTAAAACATAAAAGATGTTTAGGCCTAGGAGGCTGATTGTAAACGGCAAGAAACAGACAGTAAGCCCTGTAAATATGATTGTAAAAGATCCATAACATTCAGGGGAACCTTCACGCAAATCGGTTGTACAAAGCTTTGCAAGTGAATGAAAATGCATTGTAGCAACATTTTTACATGTAAAAAGAAAAAATAGATCTATAAACCAATTTTGTACGTGAAACAAAATACATTCATACGAGAGAAAAACCCATTTATAACGACGTAGGAGGAAAGATTTTGGCTTAAACAGTCAAGAGATGATATTCGTTTCATATAGAAAATACGATTCGGTCCTCATCAGCCACAGCAAGATAGAAAATGGAAACAAAAATATTTGAGTGAAGGAATTGCAGAAAATTAAGAACCACATAAAATCATGTATTAAAAATTCTACAACAATTTCTCATTATTACGGTTTATTAAAATAAGACTATATAAAAAAATCTAATCACACTCTAGAATTTAATTTTCAAAATCTAACATAGAAAAGCCGTGAAACAATAAAATTTATAAAATACACCAAAAATAATATGAGAACAAAGTTAATTTACAGTATCCAGGCCTATGTAAAAACTTGGTTCTCGCACATATTACACACGGCAACCACCTCCCTCGCACGGCGTGACAAACGCCCTCTCTGTGACCCACACAGTTGCCATGGCTCTCACGTTTTCAATACCGTGCAGGGGTGACTATGGCCCTTGAATTATTATTATCTTTAGGCTGTATACGAGCTTGTAACACTGGCTTCGTGAGGAAGAGGAGGAGGAGAGAGGTTTTCTACTGCGAAAACCCATGCCCAGGCAGTACGCCAAGCGATGGTGACCCAGGATTCTCATGTATGGACTGTGATGATCACACTGGAGAGACGTCTCGTCAGCGTACACTAACTCAACGTGTGGTTTTCCAACACCCCGATCTCTCTGCACCACTTGTACACCAGAGAACGGGATGTCATTGACAAGTGCCCGTGACAGGCTTGAATGTGGCGACTCTTTACACACACACACACACACACACACACACACACACACACACACAAACGCACAGATGGATTACGTAGGCAGTGAACAGTTCTTGACCTGAAGGGACAATGCAACCAGAGGACATAACATGAAATTAAGCACGAAACCTATTCAGAAAGTTGTAAAAAATTACTTTTACAGCACAAGAGCAGTGGGTGAATAGAATTAAATAAATCATGACATGTTAAATGCACAGAGCATTCATAAATTAATAATGTTGTATCATAGCAGAGGACGTTTAAGAGATGGGGCCTCACGAGTGTAAAACTCCCTCCCCGTTACAGCACAAATGGGTAATTACACACAGACAATCACACTCACAAAACCTTTGACAGTCACCCCATGTTTTTCACAACACAATACGACACGGGAGTCCTGGTTACACAATCAACAAATTAAACTGATTTTCCGCGCAGACCCCACGACCGTGGAAAATAAATAGCCATGACACCAACGTGAGTGAGAGACGGACGGAATTTCCACCCAACTAGTACAACAAAGCGGCCCAGACATCACTTCATTAGAATCCGAGTCGATAAGGCTATTTCCATTCAAGAGAGCGAGGAAAACGTTATTAACTTCTTCTTGGGTCTTCCAGAAATGCCAAGGCGAACAATAAGTTCCCCTACGGCATCCTGACACTCCCATTCAAGAGGCGGCGCTAAGAACACAATGGTGAAGGCTTCCACAGATTTTCTGAATGGGACCACAACAATGTCGAAGATATATAGGCAAGTGCCCCTTACCTTACTTCTATTTGGCTCATTATAGAAAACGAAGCCAGGATTTTTGTTTTTTATTTCAAAGGTGTCACGATGCCTTTAAAACTTTATCAAAAGGTAATATATATATATATATATATATATATATATATATATATATATATATATGTGTGTGTGTGTGTGTGTGTGTGTG
>JAYMFT010082422.1:0-14252 GCA_038088735.1 Panulirus argus | reverse complement strand
ATATATATATATAACTTTCTTTTAATCGAAGGTTCCAGTCAGAGAAAAAAGTTCTCATCAAGACCAGACCCTAAAAAGAAGGCTAATTACAGAGCTCGGAGAGCCGTGAGGAGGTAAACGGTTCCAAAGTCTAGCGGCGTAGGGAAAAAGACGCTACAACAACCCACACTTGAGTTAACAAAAACCAGATATTAATCATGTGATATGGTGGCTTGCACGGTATTACTGGTTTAGCAGAGGCAAGCAAGCATTCAGGAGGAGAAATCAAAAGTAATAGCTGTGGAAGAGGGAAAGAGAATCAACAGAGCGATCTGCTGAAAATAGGTTAAATTTTTAATTTAAGAGTGGAAGAATTGGTGAGTGGCATTGATTTAGAATCAGTTTTGTCAGATATGTTGAACTACAGCCGCCCTAGGTGTGGAAGCAATACTATTCCTTCTCTCCATTTACGATACCATTCTCCCTTGCGTGTTCACGTCAGAGGAGACACTGCTCCCCATTTCCCGCTGGCCTGCTATTACAGACATAACTGGCAGTTCCCGAAATTGGACCTCAGAATTACAACGCTCATCTGTACTTCCATCATCACCACATGTGGCTCTAGGCTTGGGTAACTGGTCTAACTCGGTTCTGACTGCAGCAAATGTTTGTCCAGTGATTCTCCTTAAATGACCCGCTAAAAGTATTGATCTACATGCATAGAGTAACTCACACCTTGTTCTAGTATGGGATTATTTCTACGTGCAAGTCTCGGAAGAGTTATCTCTCTCTCTCTCTCTCTATCTCTCTCCGGCTCATGCTGAGCTGTCTTCGTGAGAAAGCGCAAGAACGTATCCTCTCTTTCTCTCCACTCTAGTCAATAACCAAAGCGGCTCAGATCATCCTCGTCGTCTGAATGTTTGCGAGAATAGACGCGAGGCAAGGCAATGTAAGGTAATCTTCGTATAATCTTCAGCGCGGCAAACTGACCAGCTTGACTAGGTGATGCAAGTACACTGGAACACTCAGGATCAGGGAACAGAGAGGCATTGAAGAGCTTCCTCAACAGTTCTGCATCTTTAGTTTCACATGTTCGAACGGCTCAACGTGATTCGTTCCTTTAAGTAACTCGATGGTTGGTTCCTTGCGAGCACAGGGCCTTCTGGGATCGGTACAAGGTGGCGTCGAAAACTGAACGCAAGAGCCAGGGATCGATTCTTCTCAAGTAAGTTTCGACAACGTCTTCTTCAGGTGAAGAACACCATGTCATCATTATTCCCCTGAAGAAGACGTTGACGAAACTAATAGTGAAGAGCAAATTCCTGGCTTTTGCTTTCAGTTTTCGATGATACTTTTTGGCCCATTTGTCACAGCGGAAAACACCCATCCTCTAGTATCATCACACCCAAGTCTAGAACGTATGTCCTCCACATGCTGGCGAGGCCTGGCTGTGTCAGTGATTTGATCTCGTTTCCTCTGCACTGGAGATGAAATCTCCCTCCATCAAACTCCATTTCACTTCAAGTGGCCCATTGGAAAAGTTGGTTAGTATCCACTTCGTCGAGAACCTGCGTCTTCGTTGGCGAAGACTGCAATGCTAATTAAACTTTCCTTCGCACAAGATGATATTCAGCTGCAGTCTGCGTCCTGATCCCTGTTCCATGTGGGACTCAAGATGGGGTAAGACGCTGAAAATCCTTCCTGAGGGGGAACCAAACTTTTATCAAATGAGAATATGCTTCATCGCCACACTTCAGGAACGATGATGGAGGATCCATCTTTGTTCTTCGCCAGCACGTTGAGACGCTCTCCTTGATCATATCTACCGTGTTCCTTTTGCATAAACTGCTACAATGGTTGAGTGAGTGTTGAAAATACTCAGCTCTAAGCGTCTTGTTGCCCGACAGTGTGTAGGTAGTTTGACCTTACGTAATCAGCTTGCTGCATAGCGATGCACGGAATACTTTTCTATGTGTGACAAGTGACTCTTTTTTCTATATCAGCTGAGACGGCACGGGCAACTGAATGCTCTAATCAAGCAAATTCTATTAACGCCATATATATATATATATATATATATATATATGGAGAGAGAGAGAGAGAGAGAGAGAGAAAGAGAGAGAGAGAGAGAGAGAGTAGATACGAAAGGATGGAGTGAGGAAAAAAACTTTCGATGATCGTGGCCTGAACATGCAGGAGGGTGAAAGGCGTGCACAGGATAGAGTGAATTGAAACGATGTGGTATACAGGGGGCGACGTACAGTCAATGGACTGAACCAGGGCATGTGAAGCGTCCAGGGAAAACCACTGAAAGATCTGTGGGGCCTGGTTGTGGATAAGAGGATGTGGTTTCGATGCACTGCGCATGGCAGCTAGAGAATGGATGTAAGCCAAGGCGACCTTCTTCGTCTGTTCCTAGCATCACTTCGCTGACGCAGGAAAAGGCGGACAAGTATAAGCCAGGTACCCAGTCTATCGCCACAGCCAGGCTGACTGTGGACTCTGGACCGAACTCAAAGCTAACTCGACCCCGAACGTCCCATGCATTGGTCACGGTCAGTATTGCTAACCGCTAAAAATCTGCCCTATCGCCGTGCCTGGTTTATGTCAGCAGTGCTTAAAGATCTTTACAGCGACCGGCTCTCTCTCTAGAGGATGGTGAATGTACCTGTTTACGACCTCTTTTGAAGAGCTGCATTTAGGTTGGGGCTCTGTGAATCTGGTCTTGGAGAGGAGTGCACAAGCGTTCTGTCCATAGCTTCACCGAGGTTCAAGAGATACGGAATATAATCCATTTGGATTATATACGAGGGAAAACGGAAGGCCGTTTACATAAAGAGGGTAAACAATTACTTCCGGTGTTTTAAGTTTACGAGTAGCTTCCAGTTGAGTAAATATTGACTCCCAATGCTGAGATCACTCACGTCTTTACTGACGTATGTGTTGGCGCCATCTGTGCTGGGAGGAACAACTCGGCAGTTCTGTACCTTCGAGCATGAGGTCCCTCCTCGTACAAACTCGATCATAAAAGGCACCATATCCGTCCGAAGCGAGGAAAATCAATTACTCCTCAGAGGAAGTTTTTAAAACGAAGGGAAACATATTGAGTTCTTCTCCAGAATATCTTTTTCCCCTCCTCTCGCTCCTGCTGATTCTTATCTGACGTTCTGACGTTTTGCTCATTGGCGTCAACTTCCCGTTCCAAGTCCTCGTCTCCACCTGAGGGAGTGTGCCTCGGGTTCCTGAAGCCTTTCATTTACCTTCTTTTATCTGTCTCCACACAGATCGGGAGTCTCTTTCCACCGTTATTTATTCCTCTTATTTTTCTCCTGCTGGAGTGCCGTCGCTGCGTATGCTAAATGTTGTGGGATTCTTTTCTCTGAAACTGGTCTGAAAAACAAAAAAAAAAATACAGGTTATTTAAGGTCAGAGCGCAACATAAATCAATGTTGATTGTTCCAGAGTTTCTATGGTTGCACTTGAAGCTGCAGTTGCTAAATATCATTACCTACCAGTGGTCTCCATCTGGGACAATTAAGTGCTCAAGCAAGCTCAGTCTGAGAACATATTTGAGTTTTTGTACAACTTAATATCCATAACGAGTCTTCTGGTCTATAAAGATCAAGAGTAATAACATTCTTGTTTCTCGGGGCTTCTGTTACGAAGTTGGCCTAACAAGCTGAAAGAATTAAACGACGATCGTTTACTACATGATACACACGTTTTTCTAAAAGCTTTTAAATGGCAATCAGTCTCGTGATCATAGTAAGATGTGCTCCAGCGTGCCTGACATCTTCCAAAGTGCTGAGTGCTCAAGTGTCCCTGAACATCTTCCAAAGTACAGAGTGCTCCAGGACTGCTGCCATCTTCCAGGGGACCCATCTGCCGCCCGTGGACCCCACTGTCACCGTCGGCAAATTCTCTTCAATGTTGGGATCCTCTGTGCACTCAGGCAGCGGCCGCATTATCGGCTTCTCCAAGAAGCTCCTGGATCATGTGTACCGAAGCCGGATGGCAGGAGAGGCGCTGTGTGCGTCGCATCCTTACCCCGCAGTGGGACCAGTCTTGAGGCAACTGTGCTGCTGGAATAACCTCCTACACCAGAGTGTCCGACTTTACGACAGCTTCCAAGGACGCCATATCGGATGAAAAAGTTGAAAAAATGAGTTTACCGAAATAGGAAAAATATGCAAATGGGATTACTTTCAGCTCCTCCGGTGTTTGTCGACCTGACTCCTGAAGGTGGAGAGCTTATGTAGGGAGATGGGAGGACGAAAGAAGGAAGGGCATTCCACGGCTTCGCCGAACGAGGGAGAAAGGAAGTATCATAACCCGGGTCTCCGTGGCTCTGTCCACTTGGTCCAAGTACTGATGGTGTCGTAGGGTCTGAGGGTCTGTCTGTTAACTAACGTTCAAGAAACCCCCTCTTCCTGTGAAGACCCGCTGTTACGGCGTGTGGCTGTTGGTGTGATCTTCGGAACCAACCACAGCGGCAGTGTCCCTCCCTCATCAATACTACTGGAGACGTGACGAGGACAGACCAACAGTATACCACGTCCTCATCCAGCGGTATAAGGCTTTTCATTTCTAGGGCCGACAAGTTCGAATCTCATAACTTCACAACACAACAGGATAAAAAGCAGACCATCCTTAATAACCTTGGCGACGAGTAGTATTTGTTCCATATCAGAGACGCACATGCAAAATCTTATCTGAGCAGGTGGCTACTCAATGAAGCTTGAAATGTCTTAAGACAAAAGAGCAAATGTTCGAAACGTTTCATGATTTGGTGGTCAGATGCCAATAAGCGTCCCACTAAGAACGAAAATATACGTAAAGGTCGGAATCTGATCCAGTCTACACGTAAAAATGAGAGTGGGAATCGGGGCAGGTGTAAAAGATAAGAGACTGATAACAATAATGGGAACAACCTAATCGTGAAACCTTAATCAAGAGTAATGAAAAATACGCTAGCGGCCACCGGGCCGGTCAAAGTGCAGGATGGAACAATTTAGTACACACAGACAACCTCATCTCCACTGCGAGAAAAGACGCCTTACTTATCTTTGCTATGCTCCTCCACACACCCGAACCGAGCCATATACTACCTCTGCCACCCTACACACCATTAATATATATCACCCCAATATCCCGTGTCCCTTCCCTGCCAGGAGTGACCTGGTCCTCGACCAGCACACGGCTGTATTACCTTCTTCAGGAGAGAGGAATCAATACCCGACGGGCGATGCAACGTTCCACACCGCCCCACGGCGCCACGGCTGCTGGCGTGATCCCGTTATATCCTACCTCGACAGTTCTCCATCTCAGGGCAGGAGCCCGATCACTCACACTCCTGACCAACAGTATCGTCCAACGTGAGAAAAATCAACTATGTATCTCCTCTTGAGAATACGCGTGGGAGAATACTACCTACGCATCTCGTGCGTGTCGTAGAAAAATGCGATCAATTGGTGTATAATCACAGCAAACAGTGATCATACCTCAGGGAGAGAGCGACAGCGCACAATTATTCAACGCATGCTCTAAATGACGTTCTTAATTCCATGGCACCGAAGTATATCTCTAGGACTTGCTCGAGACACTCCGATGTATTACAACAATTTGCACAGTCAGTCAAGAATACAAAGACAAGATAGAGTAATAATCATTCTCGAAACAACGATGCGTAATCGTTTTGGCTAACATGTGTAAACAAATGAGTATTAATGATGGCAGATCATACGAGCCGAGGATACAGCTGTGTATATATACCACGTAACTAAATGTATGGCACAAAATACAGCTCAGGGTTAAGACCAGACACATGACGCAAAATCCAGCCCCTGGTAATACCTGACGCATGACGCAATATTCAGCTCCCGGTAATACCTGACGCATGACGCAATATTCAGCTCTCGGTAATATCATATGCATGACGCAAAAGCCAGTTCACGGTAATATCAGCTGTATGACACAAAATCCAGCTGACAGTAATGCTATACACACGACACGTTTATAGTTTCCAGCTGACGCGGAGCGCAATGACGCAAAATCCAGCTGACAATCGTACCAGACGCATGACGCAAAATCCCGCTAACCATAATACCAAACTTGGCCTGAAGCATACATATATGGTTCACAGCGGTGACCTGACCTGAGGCATACAGGTATGGTTCACAGTAGTGACCTAAGCCATACAGGTACGTGTGGTTCACAACAGTGTAGACCCGAGACTTAAAGGTATAGTTCAGAGCAGTAGGGACGTGAGGCATACAATTATGGTTCACAGTGGTGGCCTGAGGCATACAAGAATGGCTGACAGTGGCGGTGACCTGTCACTGTGGTCACTTCACTCATAAATCACCTCTTATGACACGGAGGCGCATGTCAAGAGCAAAATTGGCAACATGTTGCCACAGTTGTTACATGCAGATGACGCGGTGTTGTTGGCTGAACCAGAGGCAGGGCTGGAAAAGAACGGTTTGGCCGCTTCGATCACGCCCTTATATTACGTACAGGTACTTGTGACGTCTTTCATATGAGAGGAGGCCACGTCACCTGCACTAGGTGGCGAGGACGAGCTAAGGCACCTGAGCTGTGGTCCCCGAAGCTACGTCACCTGCACTAGGTGGCGAGGGCGAACTAAGTCACCTGAGCTGTGAGCCACCGAGGCCACGTCACCTGCACTAGGTGGCGGGGCGATCTAAGTCACCCGAGCTGCGACTCACCTCACTATCGGCAGGTGGCATCAACCAACACCTCCTGCTGACCATAAAAACTCACCTCACGAGACACAAGACTCGAGGTCCTGATACCGCCGGACATAAAGACCAAACAAGGTTACGAGGCCTGTGGACACTGAGCTACTTAAACAGGAAATTCCCTCTGGCCGTCAAGTGAGCACGGCTCCAGGTCATCCCGAGGGGGTTATGCGCACCTCCTGGTCGTGGTGGGAGGTGTCACACGCCTCATCTGTGCCCCCTGCATGTAGGCCTATAGACAGAACGAGGGAAAGAGATGCAGAAGGACAGGTAAGAACAGAGTGATGGAGACAGACGGCTCGCTTGAAGACTGGTGGATAACACATCAGCAGCGCGTGAATACAAAACGAAAGACAAGCTCAAGCTAACTGCTTCAGAGGGACGGCCACAACCCTAACTGCTCCAAAACGACAATCTTAACCTAACTGGTTCAGAACGACGACCACATCCCCAACTGCTTCAGAGCGACGGCCACATCCCTAACTGCTTCAGAGCGACGGCCTCACCCTAACTCCTTCAAAACGACAACATTAACCTAACTGCTTCAGAGCGACGACCACATCCCTAACTGCTTCAGAGCGACGGCCTCACCCTAACTCCTTCAGAACGACAAACCTTACCTTTACTTCTTCAGAATGACGGCCCCAGCCCCTAACTGCTTCAGAACGACGGCTACAAACCTAACTGCTTCAGAGTGATGGGGTCCACCGCCCTCCGGTTTCAACTAGTTCCCCCGAGTGGTTATAAAGGGAATCTGTAGGTCTTGCCTTGAGGTAATTATTTCCTGGGACCTTCCTGCTGATTCAGTGAGGCGCTCCCATATAGGACGGATCTGGAGAGGAACCTCACGTACTTAATGCTCTTCAATATGAGGGAAGCGCCGCCCCAGGCGCCCTCCCTCCTGAACTGGGAGGAGCTCCATTGCTTTTGAAAAAAAAGAGTGTGTCCCTCTAATTAGCATTTCTGGTGCTCGTTTTCTTTAAAGGCTCCTACTCACTTTGATATTTTTCTTTCTCATAAAAAAACGTAATATGGAATCATTTGTTTTTGTCGTTTTTTTTTCCTATCCTTTTAGCAGTTTCCGTATGAACAGCTATTTACGTAACTTTGGGGCAGCGAAGCGAAGGACTGTTCAGGTACCATCCTTGCTCATCAAAGGAGAAATAATAATTATTATATCACACTTGACGAAAAATATTCACTTTTCCTATGAATACCTTGAACACGACGGTACGACCTGTGGGTAAGATGACCTGGCTTCTGACCTGGCCCTTAGACGTCAGGTCGACAGCCATCATACTAGTATCATACCTCAATCAACAGGAGAATTCGAAAACCGCAGAGTATGACGGCAGTGAGTGAGCAAATATTGGCAAATTGACTCTCAATTTTGCAATGCATCACACACGAAAACCAGTTACGAAATCTTTCAAACGTATACACACAGATAACACACATAACCAAAAATGTTTTCCACAATCACTTCAAATCAACTTCCTAGTAACACTCAACACTCACCTTTCGTTACCATTGCGTTACCCGGGGCCTTTGTGTGTTACTGGTGACAAAACTTAGATGGGTTCCAAGGAACACTTGTGTCGCTTGTAGTTTTGCATAGTTACTGGGAGAGAAATGAGAATGAGTGAAAATAATATTCAGAAAACATCAAAAGCACCATCTGTGTAAAGTTTCAAACACAAGGCTGGAATCTTCTTCAAGTTATGAGGCAAAAAGTTATGTTTCAGGATGACTCTACGAGATATATAACTCAGGCAAAATCCAAATTATAGTTATGGGGGTTTATGGCATTCAGTGCTTTATATGTCGGAGAATAACTGCACGAGGTAAAGAGTGTAATGTGTTTCACCTCGTCAAAAACATTATCACTGAATCTAAGTGTAACTCCCGACTTTGGCAACAGACATTCACGCTACGCAGGTCACATACAGTTACACACACACACACACACATTTGGTGGTGTAGTGGTCAGCGTTACTGACCATGATTCAGCATGGGTGCGCACTGGTTCGGAAGCCAGGGTGCGGTAGTCGGCCCACACGCAACACATGTGTTCATCCTCCCCCCCATTGGCAGGTCGATAAATGGCTACCTGGCTTAGGCTGGTGTGTGTGTGTGTGTGTGTACAAACGTAGGAGTAAAGACAAGGTATACGTATATACAAGGTTAAGAGACGAGGCAACACGAGTGTAAAACTCTCTCCCCGCAGCACACAAATAGTAATCTCAATTATTAATGACGCACTAGCAGGTAACCACCACCACACATCAATGAAAACACAGCAACACGAACATAAAATAAGACAACTCGTCAGCAACAAAATAAGTCTGATTCTTTCCGTAATATAAAAATTCTTTGGTGTTAGTCAGAGGCGTAATCATCTGGAGTCAGCAAGTGGAACACTCATAAACGTGGAATGCTACAATCTCGCAAACCACAGAGGTTAGAAAATACTTTTATCGCCTCCGACAAGAAAAATGAAAATCCAGCACATCGTCCGCCTGTCCTTCACTATTTATTGTTAAGTCTTACAATAATGGCTACCATCTTTCTGCCCCCTACTTGAGGACGATTTGCTCCAATATACGGGGGTCTGACCTCGTACTTAAGGACGATCTGTTCCAATATATGGGGGTATGACCTCGTACTTAAGGACGATCTGTTCCAATATATGGGGGTATGACCTCGTGCTTAAGGACGATCTGTTCCAATATATGGGGGTATGACCTCGTACTTAAGGACGATCGGCTCCTTTATTCGGGGAATGCAAGCCCGTGAACCTCACTGCTGTAACTAGATGCAACCACATCACCTGAACCCAGGTCCAAGCGGCTGGATGATGATGCTGTGAATATCATTCTTTGTTGCTGACAGAAGAAGACGGGTTTTGGAAGTTGAGGAATTTGGAGAGAGTTCTCTGGAGGACTCTTTGGAGTGCGGTGGGCAAGAGAAAGAGAGAAAAAGGGAAGAAAAGGAGGAGGTACTAGTTTCTTGGGCTTAATCCAGTTGCTCTGTTTTCATTCACATTTTCTATACTCAGAGCTTGTGAGGGGTCTTAGCCACAGCATGTGGGCTCGTAAGTAAAGTGAAGTGATCAGATTGTGGGGGCTTAGATCTTCGTCTCGTTACGTTCAACTCCCCTCAAATTTCAGCTTTGGATAAGTGCTACCATCTGGATATGTGATGGAGGTGCACTGAGCTATGACTTTTCGCGTTCCCCTCCCTTCCCAAGGTTACTGTTTTTCCTTTGTTTTACGCACTAGAGGGATGTGCTGGTATTCTGTCCACAAACACACCCACACAACACTCTCTTTCTCCACCTAATTCTCAATAAATGACATCACCCAGCTCACACAGTTCTTTAATCGAAATTCCAAATTTCCCAGTTTAGTGTAAAACTGTGACATACTTGCAGCGATGAGTCGGACTGGTCGCCACTGGTCGAGGAGAGCTAAACAGTACCCGGAGCCCCCTTGACCGAAATCAAGCGAGTGGGACCCACTGTCACTGCTCCCAGACCTGACTTTACCCACTTTTACGACCTTGACGTCTCAGATCTGACCTCCCCCTCTGCCGAACACCACCTGTGTACTTTCTCACTTCTCTCTGCAATCCGACTGTCCAAGGCTGCCTCTCGCTTTCTTTAGGAAATCTCTATATCATCGTGACTTCTGTGCAAAAACCCTAATACTGGCATCATGAACCCGTGAATATCCCAACTTTGATGCCATTAGACTAAAAATTTCTTAACATTCTAAAATTTTGCATTCACGCTCAGTAATATTCTCCCCGAAATTCCCCCAACTATGTACAATGACTATCTGACTTCCTGACACGAAGCCATGATCTCTCCAAATTCCCTCTGCTGAAATCCTCTGAGCTGTGGGGCTTCAAATGTGCTCCACAAAATATGGAATGTCTCTACTTAGGATGATCCCAGTGGAATCGAGGCCCTTTCTTTATCGCTCCATAACTTGTCTAAGATATTCGACTTCTTTTTTCTCCATAGAAACTTCTCACGACAAATTCACTATTTCTGCTCCTTTATGGTCTCCCAATAACAATCTTAGGTAACACTATCATTTCCATTTGGGCGAGTTCATTTCCTATCGCGCCTCCCTCAAAACTCCAACTCTGATACTATGGAAGGGCTTAATGGGTTTATACTTGGGTAGTTTTTATCCCTGGAACGGATACTGCACTGCTGGCTGGGATGCCTCCAGCTGTGCTAACCGTATAGCAGTGTCATCTTGGCTGGGACGCGTCCTGCATCCCTTCATCTGATAAATCTTTCTCTTCCTAATGATGGTTTGATTTCTCTTCCTTTAAACTGTTGCAATCAGGGACACAGCAGCCCATCGGGACACGAAACTCTCCCCTCCTCCTTAATCACATTCCATCATCTCAACTTTGCTCAGAATCAGTGCAAAGCTCGTGCACCGAAGCTGAGAAAATACCCTTCTCTCTTTTATCATTCTCTTTTCCTATTGCCTTTCCACCTTTAACAGTCGGGTCTACACACAAATGAGGAGCAAAAACGTAATCGACTAATGCATCTCTTACATAATCAGTATCTTAATTTTCTTACCGAATGGTCATAAACGAGGCATACTTATGCCTATGCCATAACACCCACCATAGAAAAAAGGAAAAATCGGACACTTAGCCCAACAGTGTTCAATAACTGTGACCTGACATAACACGATAACTGAAAACAAAAGGTGAATTGTATGTGGATATTACATTTTATGTATGGCACACTTTATAATTCTCTTAAATCCCAGTTATTGCTGATAACTGTAACCCTATGAAACTGTATATGGTCCGAGCTCCCATTTACTGTGCTGCATGAAATTTTGTGAAAATACAAAATTCTCATGAAAGACAATTTCATTAAAACCGACCATGACGCATGAAAGCGCCCGACTCGGGGTCGCTTGGGGTTCGAATACTCGGCACAGCACACGGCCCCATAGTTCATCCGGTGTTGATCCTCCCCTCGAGATTGGTCGATAAATCGGGCACCTGGCCTGGCTTTGCCAAGCACACACACACACACACACGAAGGGATCGTCCCAGACTAATTTGTAAGGGAAGAAGTTTCCGAACCCAACAGGCTACATGCGTGGTAAAGCGTAAGTACAACATTAAGTACTATAACGACTGAAACTAAACTTACGATTTATTCTTTAATACCTCCGCAAATAAAGGTGACATTCAGTGTATATATATATATATATATATATATATATATATATAAAAAAAATATCATCCAACGTAAACAAAAAGTTGCACGAGACGTCACTCAGTATTACCATCGCGAGGGTTCGGGGGTGATAAAAATCCACAGGGTCAGTCATCACCATAAACCCCACATGGGGGGGAATGGGATCAAACACCCGAGCCTCACGATCCCATCCATTCAGCTCCCCAATACTCCGGTAATCTGCGAATATTATCTACACACCGGCACTTTATGCTGCATACAGACGTATATACCTATGGACCATCACACATTATGTAGTCAGACTTCATTCCGTTTGGTACTTTCTTCATCTGCATCAATCCAGCCTTCACCCCGATTCAAATTCTTTATACCCTGGCCATTATCATAGAGAGGCTAACACAAACACACACACTTTATATATAAACCTCAACAGAGATAAACGGAAGACCTGTGTGGTACTCATCTTCGTTGGCTCTGCCAAAGTCTTAGATCACCGACGACAACCATACCACGGTCATCAGGAGGGCCCCCACATCGGGCTGAGGAAATGCCTCATCCCTTTGGCTTGCAGACTTCCTATTGAGGGCGTCGACTCCATCTTCCAGTCTCTCGCCTGCGGCGTTTCACAGGCTCTCTCATACTTATAAACGAAGTCTTCGTGGGCACATCGGCCCAGCGGAAGAGCGATGACGGCGACTCTGATATTGGCGTCAGTGTTGGGCGACGGCTCTCCAGACTCCAGAGCCTTCCAAAACACGCTCAACAGCTTCCAGAAGCGGATCAACGCCAACCAATTATCGTCTCTACATTCCACATCGCCACAAGACACCTGGCTCCCTTGCGCCTGAACTCAAAAACATCTAAATAACATTCATTCTTCCTAGTCACCTATAACTCCCCTGTCTGGTCTTCAATACTGTCCACCACAAAACAGAGGATAACATAAAAGTTGCAGAAAAGAGCGAACACTACCATCCTCAAGTCCCTCCTACACCATCCATTAAGAGGTGCTCAACACACTGCTCCTCCTTCCTCTCTCTCTTGTTGTCACCTGTACCTCATCCGACGATTCGGGAAGAGAACTTTGCACCAACCTCGCCACCATCACCTCTAGTCACCTGAGATCCCTCGTCCCCGAGTTGCAGTTCGACACCACAACAGCACCGGACTAAAAAAAAAAAAAGGGGGGGGGGGGCTCACATACACTGCCAAAAGAAAAAAATGAAAATTAAAGCTCCATCCCAACCATCACGAAATTCGTCCTTAATACGTAGACTGTACGTTAACTTCCAACATTGCTTTTATGGGAAAGTTGATTGTTTATCATCCTCCACTCTTTACAAACCCCTGTTTATTCTTGCAATTATATTACCTTTATCTCACAGAGTCTGACTGCAGTTAATTCAATAACTATCTACTCGTATCATCATTACTGTGTGTGTGTGTGTGTGTGTGCGTGTGTGTGTGTGTGAGAGAGAGAGAGAGAGAGAGAGAGAGACAGACAGACAGACATGCAGAAAGCATACAAGCAGCGAGTGCACATAAGGTCAGTGATGGGTAGGGTCAAGATTCTAATGCAATATTCGTTCACCTTAGAAATTTTGATCGTTGAATTGACTCGAGCAATGCTCAGGTTGTCACATGTGTTAACTCAATAATTGATTGAAATATTGTCGAATCGTGTCCTATCAAAATAGGTGAGGCATCACTGTAAATCGAAATCTTGGTTTATATAGATTAGATAGCTTTATAAGTGAAAAAGAGATTATAGATATGTTTCTCAGAACATACGTAGGTTAACGTAATTTTGTAACATGAGAGCGGTGAGGTCGTCAAGGCTGACTTGTTTACCAGTGGCGTCTTAGATACGTCTTTTCCGTGAATATCAACTGATTGTTCTATGACTTCTGTTTTGTAAATCCTCTGACGATGTGATGATTATACGAAAGTGCACTTCGGAACTTATCCAGTTTCATTTTCCTATGTTTTTTTGCATATGCTAGATCACGCGCACCACTGTGACCTCTTGCAATATATTTTTTTATGGATGGGTGGTTAAGGAGGTAAATACAAGAGTTTTGGGGAGGGGGCAAGTATGCAGTCTGTTGGGGATGAGAGGGCCTGGTAAGCGAGGCAATTGTTGTTCGCCGATGATACAGCACTAGTGGCTGATTCGAGTAAGAAACAGCTGAAGTTGGTGACTGAGTTTGGAAAAGTGTGTGAAAGGAGAAAGCTGAGAGTAAATGTGAATAAGAGCAAGGTTATTA
>JAYMFT010082411.1:0-14252 GCA_038088735.1 Panulirus argus | reverse complement strand
GGGGGGGGGCCGCCGTCGTGCTAGGAGAGGGGGGGAGGGAGGGGAGAGTTAGTAGGTAGGGAGGGGGGAGCGGACGGTGAAGCGAGAGAGAGAGAGAGAGAGAGAGAGAGAGAGGCTAAGGGGGCAGGGGGAGGAGAGGAGGTGGTTCCCGTCCAACAGACGAACATCAACAAACAGAGCAGACCGGGGTGTCCTGCTGCAAGGACTCCGAGGGCTCTGAACTCCCGAATATTGATCTGGAAAGAGACGAGTCTAAGGTGCAGATAAGAGAGACAAAGGCGCCACACGGTCAACGGCAGTTTCCCAAAACTGAATACGGGAAAAAGAATTATCACACCCGCTCCCCGCGTGGGGGCACAGCAGGAAGAAGAGCCAAGGAAAAGGACCGTCCCTCACCAACGTGGTGTCTCAAAGCCTCGCCAACAGGTAGTTCAATACGCCTCGTCTCATCTCATCGCTGGAAGGACCTCCAAATGGCACGCATGGAAAAGGCAAGGCAAGAAAGCCGATGGACAAGGCGAGTAAAAGAAAGAACACTAGAATTTGGGAAGGGGCAGGAACAAATCTCTGACACAATCATTCCAGGAATCAAAAGGAACTCCGGCCAGCAGTTCCATAACTCCGAGAAAGAAAACCCTGGAAGCACTTGATAATGCCTTCACGCCTGCAGCCCGTCTTGCAGACGATGAATGAGCCAACATTTTACCTCACTTGGCTTCGGGTGTGCCTCGTAAGATACCGTTCTCCAAACCCTACAGATTTCATAGTCTTTAGCCACAAGGTTGGGACATCCTCTCTTCATTAAGCTTAGCTTAGTGTCTCCGCTGACAAAAGCTTCAACGCACACCGTACTGGATGGCTGGAATCCTTCCACATAGGTGGTTGGGAGCTGAAGCCTTCAAGCTTTCCATTCCCTAATGATGTGGAGCAAGTCATCAACCACCCTACCCACATCCCAGGCCTCTAATCCTTCACGCTCTTGCTACACAATCTCGACCGCAATTGGTTCACGTCTCTTTAATCACAGCACCTCCTCCTTCGGCTGTCCCCTTTAAAGCCCAATATTGGTAGTTTAATAACCCTAAATTGCCGAACCTTCGTGAATTCTTTTTCATTTTCCTTGGGAAGATTACTGCCCTTCTTCGGGCGAGGCTTCTGTCTCTATTGAGCTTGCAGAAGAGGTCATTATTTTGGGGAATGAAGGTATGCATCCTTCTTCCTTTTAAGGTTGTATTTCCGTAGCCATTCGGGCAAGCGCCTTGATATGTTGAAGATGGGAAAACACTCATTTGCTTCTCCTTTCATTCATCTTTCATTTCTTCGCGAGATCATTACGACCACGTTATTCGCCACGCGAGGTGCCCCTTCGTCCAAAGGAAGCGTTTCAACCTCCTCCCCTTAGTCTACTGATGGGTCATGTTGGTCTTGAGCCAAATGCATCTCAAACAATTTCTGTCACTCTACATTTTCTTCGTTCATCTGTTGTCTGTTTATGAAATAGCATCTTTGGCTCTCTCTTTTTTTCGCCTGAAACTCTATCCTCAAGGGCTCTAACGTTCCTTCACCCTTTGTAGAATTGCATTGTCTGATTTCTAGCACCAGTCATCACAAAATACAAACATTCGTAGAGTTTCATCGTCCGATTTAGGTACTTTATCCTATACCATTCCCTGATATCTCTTTTCGTACAGTCAAAAAGCACTTCTCCCTCTATGCACAAGGAAGGCAAGGCAAGCAATGACGTCCCTCCTCGTGTTCTGAAGACACATGCTTCTGATACTGCGTCCGTGTTTGCTCCTCTGTTTCGCCTTTTTCTTGGAAATATCTATTGGTAAAGCCTATCCCTAAAAAAAAGAGGTAGCTGCTCCAAACCTTCCTTTAGTATCGACAGAGTCTTCGAGTTTCTCAACACATGTGTCCTTTAAACGTCTTGGATAATAACATGGGAATGGCTTTTCCAAGGCGAGATCCACCAGTGATACCCTTTCCTCTGTTTCGAAGACCTGCTCAGCCTCTCTCAAAGATTTTGGGAACTCGTTTTTTCCAAAGCCCTTGACATCTCGATATCTTGGACTTGGTATGACATTGGAGTTTAACGTCTACAGTTCCCTCTACTGGCTTCCGTTTCTCAATCCGTTTTCTCACATCTAGCTTCCTATCTGGCCGGTTTATCTCCTTAACTGTTGAAGGATCAGCCTCAACCCACTTTCCTTATCAACAACAGTGTCCCTCGCGCTTCTGTCCTGTCTCCTGTTATCTTCCTCCTTCTTATCATCGACTTTCTTCCTTCCAGAAGTAACCAAATGCCCTCATACACTGACGACTCCAGACTGCATTCTTCCGTTTCCTTCAAATCTGTCCCATCCTTCCATGGCTGACCAACGTATTGTCGTCTCGTCGTCACTGCTCTCTCTCTCTCTCTCTCTCTCTCTCTCTCTCTCTCTCTCTATACACTCAGATTTCGACGGGATCTCCCAGTCGCTCAGACGTGACCGGAATAAGCTTAACAACGCCTCCAAAACCCAGGGTCTTTCTCTAAAATTCCTCACAGCTTCCCTGTTTCCTGTGACGTTTCTATGATTCCACTGTCCAGCACAGGAGATGTTAACTGGTTATCTCCGTTACATGTGATCTGTTTCGGACGCCCTCTACACACGCAACCAAAGAAGACTTCTGCGAGGGTGAAACGGCTGTGACCTGTCGTGTCCACAATACGTCCCTCTCTCTCTCTTCCACATTTACGAAAGGCGTTTGGTAAAATAAGAACACAGATGACTTCCTGGGCGCGTGGAAATAAGAGGAGTGAAAGCTGCTAAGAGACCCAGTATAGGAGCGTGAGGACACGTACGCAACACCGGGAGGGCCGTAGCAGTATAACACAACGAGGCGTGAGGATGTAACACACCAAATAAGAGTCCACTGGTGGGAGTAGACCTGCCCTGACGAGCCTATGCAGCTCTACCGTCCACGCCAGACGAAGGCGACCCAACCCAGTGGCCAGCCGCTATACCTCCCCTGATTACAGTCACCACACATCAACCAACCGCTCCGACTGACTCCCAGCCCAGGAACGCACAAAACGGCTCGGCGACTCGCAAGGCAAACTGGATCCTGCATAAAGGAGTACTGATCAGCGATCGTCACAGTACAGACCCTGGAGTGAAGAGTACTGAAGAAATTCATAAGGTATTAGATACATGGTATGACACCGTGAGAAACGACCCATCAACGGTAATCCATCCCAACAGATACAAGGCATAATCATGCCCGCCATCTACCCAACACACCACGCGCAAACCAGACACCGTCTTACCATCGTACTTGTCTGCGTTCACACCCACAGCTGGACTTGATGCACTAAACCAGAATGTAAAGACCTCCAGTTGACTCTACGTTAGAAACAAAAGTGAAATAAACGCACATGATCAACGCTCTAGTGCAGAAAAATATACTAATCCAAGAGCATCCTGGCAGGGAGTTAGACGAATACGGGGGACAGCCCCCCAGAAGCTGCATTGAGTACCTTAGAGTCAACAATAACAACAGAGATGAGGATGAAGGCATGGCGCATGAACTATACTGACCACGCGGAGATCAGTGGTCAGAATCACATCAGAAGAAATTACCGACGACTGACCAACTTAGGGAGGGAACCATCCCCACATCAGTACGGCTGACCTCTGACCCCTGTCCCTCGGTGGGAAGCAACATGACAGGACTACGAACAGTTATGGAGAAGAATCACACAAACAGTCGCAGGAGAGATTCAAACAATACAACGTGTTACCACACACGGACCCTCGCCACCTTCTCCACGTCTAGCGCAATGCTTTGACTGAAGATTCCCCCTGAGGTTCAGATCAAACAAGAGTCACCCATACCAGGAATACCAGATACCGAAACAAGGAATTACCAACCAGCGTCCTGTCTTAGAAGTACCAGGGAACAATCTTGAGAGAATTATGAACCCTAGAATGAGATGGCACGTCACATTCTACACCCAGACTCAACACGGCTTCCACACACACACTGTATACCGGGGTATACTAAACCAATACACACACTCATACACGCACCGTTACCACGGGCCCGCCCGGTGTTGGGTCCGCATGGGATCGAATTCCAGGCGCAGCAGTCGGTCTACACATATATCCTTTTTTGTAAACCTTTCCTCATTCATTCTCTCCATTAGCCCACGACATTTGAGCCTACCTTCTTCAGCTCCAACCATACTCACTCATTACCAAACGCCTCTCTTACCCTTACGTTACTTACTCGATCAAATCATCTCACACCACATATTGTCCTTAAACATTTCATTTCCAACACGTCCTTCCTCCTCCGTACAACTCTATCTACATCCTATGCCTTACAAATATATAATAATGTTGGAACTACTATTCCTTCAAACATACCCATTACTGCTCTCCGAGATAACGTTTTCTCTTTCCACACATTCTTCATCGCTCCCAGAACCTTCGTCCCCTCCCCCACCCTATAACTCACTTCCGCTTCCATGGTTCCATTTGCTGCCAAGTAAACTCCCAGATATCTAAAACACTTCACTTCCTCCAATTTTTCTCCATTCAAACACACATCGCAACTAGATAGATAGATAGATAGATAAAGAGATGAAGTAGCGCCAGAAACAAACGAAGAACGGGCTCGCTTGCTCACATCCACTCTCCAGCTGTCATGTTTAAAGCACCGACGCCGGAACTCCCTACCGACAACCAGGTACCACACTATTTCATATGCCTCTTTTTACTCATCCTCTTCATAAGTCCAAACTATTCAGCAAACTTTTTTAAGCCCCTCAACTTTACTCTTCTTACTATCATACCTCTTTCATACGCAATCATTTCTTGCTCGATCAACCCTCCTCACTCCATATAATCTCTTCAAGCATTTCATTTGGAACACATCCATCCTTAACTGTATCTTTCTGACTAAAGCCCACTTTTCTTATCGATGCAATCCCGTCAGGACTTAGTATCTTAACCTCGTCACCCACCCTTTGGGATACTTCAGCTCTCGTGGTTCTATCCACTGTCTTGTCCACTCCAGGTATCAAAAACATTCCACTTCCTCCAGGTGCACTTCATTCAAACTCGCACTCCGGCCAACCTGACTCTTTGTCTTCTTCATATATATTATCTCTAATCTTTTCCCACACACACACACTCTTCTAAACTTAGACACTTTGAAGTTTCTCATTCGCGTCTGCCACAAGAGCTGTGTCATCAAGAAACAGCAATTGACTCACATTGATTCCCCCATTCTCCATGCCCAACAGACTGCAGACCAACCCCGCTTCCCAAAAACCCTCGCATTAACTTTTTCCACTCTCCCATCTATAAACAGATTAAACAGTCATGGTAATATCACACACCCTTGTCGTTAACCTATCTTCACTGGGAACCGCAAACCTTCTTCCCTTCCCATTCGCACACACACTTTACCCTCTTGATAGAAACTCACTGCTTCATACATCTTACCTCCCACACTATGTGTTCGTAACATCCCCGATAAAGCATTTCTATCATCCCTATGTTACGTTTTCACCAGATCCATAAGTGCCTCATACAAATCTTTTTCTTTCTGTAAGTATTTCTCAAACATATTCTTCAAAGCAGACACCCGATCCACACATCATTTACCACTCCTGAAGCCACTGCGTTCCACCCTCTCAATTTCCATTTTCTCATATAACTTACCAGATACACTTAAGAAACCTAAGCCTCTGTAAATTGAACGTTCACTTTTGTCTCCCTTGCTTTTATACAAAGACTTTCTGCAGGCATTCAGTTAATCCTTAGGCATCTCACCTTGAACCATTTATGACCTAAAAATCCTAACTAACCATTCTACACCACTGTCACCCCATTTCTTTGGATTTTCAGCTGTAATCCCATCCACTACAGCCCCTTTGTCACATTTTGTCTTAAACAAGACATTTACAACTTCTCTTTCATCCGAACCACAATCGATGACTCTCGTTACACATACGTAAATGTATCAGATACCCCATATCTGCCACCCTGTCATCTAAAGCATTCAACAGTCCTTCAGAATTCTTACTCCATCTTCTCTTCACCCCTTCTTCTTCTGTTGCTCACCCCAGCTGCATTCTTCACTTCTGCTTTCTTTTGTTCTCATTTTCTCCTTTCATTATTCTCCTCTTTCCAAAATATCTTATCATTCTCCCTAAAGTCTGCCGATACTCTCCTATCCCGATTTCATCTGCCTTCCTTTTCAGCTTCTGCACCTTCGTCTTTATCTCCTGCTGCTTCCTCTTGAACATCTTCCAGTCACACGCACTCCTTCCCTGTAGGTAACACCGATACATCTCTCTTCTCTTATTTCTTTCACTAACAACTCAACTTCCTCATCCCACCACTCACTATCCTTTCTCGCAAGCCCACATCCTACCTTCTTCATGCCAAGCACTTCCCTCATACATGTAAGCACTGCTTTCCCAAATACTCCCCGACATTCCTCACCCACCCCTATAGTTTCGTTTACTCTCACCTTCTGCCATTCTACACTCACTCTCTCCTGGGATCTTCTTACATAAACCCCTTTCCCAAGCTCACTTACTATCACCACCCTTTTCTTATTCATCTCATTTCCTCTTCCTGAAGTCTCTGCTTACTTGCACCCTCGCCTCCAAGTACATGGTGCAATTTAACAATCTGAGTTGCTGAGTAATTTTTTGCTAATTCTTGGAACCAATTATTTTCTTTTTAATTCTTATATAATGAATAACAACACTAAGGTTGATTTCATTTTTTTTAGAACAGCCTTCTGGCGACCATTTTGAAATTCAAAATGGACATCGTTTAAATATATGCTGTATCATATCTCTGCACCCACTCTACATTAAATGATCATTTTAAAAGCGTTACGCATTTCTATTTTGTATACAGTATCCAGTTAAACAAGTATATTTAGTTGTATATTCATTTAGACAGTAGTAAGAGTTGCATATGGTTGTGGCATAGTTGTTGTAATTGTGAACATTGTGCATTTTCATTTGTTTAGGCAGTGACGGTATTTGTATGCAGTTGTGGTATGTCTATATCGTATATGTGATAACGAATTAACGCATCTATTCAAAGCAGTGGTGACGTTTTCTATCTTTGTTATACACAGGTAATAATGAAGAAATCAAATCTATGATACTTACCACAATTCCGAAGAAGAGTTTCCAGCTAAAAGAAAGTGCACAAGTTTTGATCTGTGTGCTTTATCTTGAAAAAAAAGAAGAACCTCTTGTTCACCCTAGTCACGTCAATCTTAATAGTTCATCATACGAAACATTTCTAAGTAGCTTATACAAAACAGCAGAGCTTGGAAACATAACTTTACATCAGCTAGTTAAAGACTGTTCTCAGTGAGTGTACGGTTTCATGGCACAGTCATTGGCACGTGTTGGTAAAGGCTCGGGCTCAAGTCCAGGGTGATGAAGAGAACTCTCACGAATGTGCTGAAAGGGACATCTGAAATCCGACTAATCGCAAGAGAAGGCGACCATCTTAATATGAAGACCAGGTGGCAGGCTTCTCCCTCAGGATTCTCATTCACAAGATGCCACACACATCAGAGATAAAAGCTTTTTTCTCTTCAGGAAGGATCAAAACCAACCCGTCTATATTGTCTAAAGTTAGGGGTAACAAGGTCACTGAGACTGATGATAACAGTAGGAATATGATCTGGAAAGTACAGGCAGGTGATGTTGGCAGTGCTACAGCTCTGTAATCCATTTTCTGACACCTCACCGAGGATGTACAGCATTATGACGAAGCGGGTGATGCCAGAACATACTGAAAATGACATACTGAACATGGATGATCGTGGGCAGCTAACACGTGAATGCTTTGCTGAACAACGCATTTATGGAACTACAAGCCTATTGGACCGCACGCCAAGAGACAATTTTTTTACCTGGGAATATGCACGCAAAGTTCTGAAATTAAAAGATGAAAAGGAAAATAATGAAATGAAAACTACGATCCTGATGATTACAGAATCCAGTCGCCATATCAACTAAGGAGACATGATAACAGATCATGAACTTACAGCAGTCAGTCCCACTCTAATGAATAGTATTGGCTCCGGTATTTCTTGAGTAGGCAAGCGTAAACTGATATATGTCCTTGAAGGATTAGCCGTTCATGATGGAGATGAGCCTTACAGAGATAACACATTAGATACAGAAACGCCTACGTTTGATGGCATGAGCTTATGTCTTCAGTGTCACCAGACACCTGCAAAGAACTAGGAGATGCGTTTACAAAAATTATAGAAACCGGATGCAAGAATTATGACGAGCTAATTAGAAAACTAATGGATGACTTTCTACAGAGGAAAAAACACTTAAGTGAAATATAGCATGGTCATATGTTACAAAACTCTTAAAGTTCTAAGGAAGTGTTCTCTGTCTTAGATACAAGGGAAAGCTGGGTGGATTGTTTGTATCTGGATTGTTAGAAAGTATTTGACATTGCATCTCAAGGGAGGCTGATTAAGAAGATGAATCAAGAAACACAGATAAGAAGGAGATTCCCTTGATGGCCAGATTATCCCTATGAAGGGAAAACAAAATACGCATGTTAGAGGAGTCTTCTACAAGTGGGTCGAGGTGACCAGTGGAGTGCCCAGGACCATTATTCTTCTTGATCTATGAGAATGTCTTGCTTGAAAGTATGGACTCCTACCTGAATACATTTGCAGATGATGAGAAAAAAGGCCATGAGGCAAATGAAAGCGAGGAGGGTTTTGTCAGCTTACAAGGGAGCCTAAACAGACTCTAAAGTTGGTCTGATATATGATTGATGAAAATGAAACAGCAAATGTGGAAGAATGAGGATAGGACAAAGTAAACAAAGACGTCAATATGAATACTATCTACCTTCAGGATTCTGTGTGTGAGAAGGACTTGGAAGCAGTCAGAGTCCCACATTAGGAGAATGGCTGAGGACACAAACTGTATTCTTGCAAATATTATGACGGTTTTCAAGTAAATGGATAAAGAATTGTAGAACAAAAATTGACTATGCTCCTCAGCTTTAGTAACCTCATCAACCATCCCCACAGCCCCACATGTCTTCACCACCCATCTCATCATCCTTCCCCACATGCTACCGCCACCCATTCCATCAAACTTCTCCACATGTAACCTTCAACACATTACTTTAACCATCCACCTCGTCAACTTCCCCCACACAGCTACACCTCTCACCTCGTCCCTTCACTGAGCTGGTCATCTGGTTAAATATCTCAACATTCAGCTTGCCTTCACTGGCTCTCCTACTTTCCCATAGCCTTTCCACAGGCACTCCCCTGACACTGACTGCCCAATATATTGCTTCTTTTCATCCTCCCTCCTTCCTTTTTTATTTCTCCCTCCAAACTGCAATGATCCTCTCCACCTTCTAATGAATCTTACAGAGCCAGGTGACTACCCTCACACATCAGTGACTCCCCTTACACAACGGTGATTCACCTCACGCAGCAGTGTTTCTTCTTACACATCAGTGATTCCCAATACAGATCGATGATTCCTATCACACAGTAATGATTCCCGTCACACAACAGTGATTCCCATCGCACAGCAGTGACTACCTTCAAATAGCAGTGACTTCCCTCACACGGCGGCGACTCCTCTCACACATCCGTCGCCTCTCACCATCTCTATCATTTTCCCACTTTCTCTCCCGTTCACAACGCCCTCTCCCCAGCCATGCTCCTTCCACTGACTATCCTCCACCCTTCCTCACGCTCGTTTTCCCACCAAATCCTCTCCTTTTGCCATTTTCACTCCCACTCACCTACTCACTGCGCTCCGCCCTCATCACCGGACGCTCTCCTCCTAACCGCAGCAACCACCCTCACTCCTTGCGATAGCCATATGTCATCCCTCTCCTTCCCCCTTGCAATAACCCTCTCTTTTCACCATCCTGTCTCACGTGCCCCTTCGAGACTCCTCTTACCCAGTTCCATACCCTTTCTCTGTCACCCCTAGCCTTCCCCTTCCTCTAGTCACCTTCGCCTCACCAAGATCCCTCCCATTACTGCACTCATTCACCCATACCGTCCCTCTTCCCTTCACCATTCCCGCTCACCCTCACCATGTCCCTTCTCCTCACCACACATTCTTACCCCTCTCGACACTCCCCTCTCCTCTCCGTCACCACGTTATTTATAATGACCACACTATTTTTTCCCCTCTCACCACGCCTTACTATTTAAATAACATCACCCCTCTCAGTGTTCCCTCTCTCTCTCACCACGCACGCTCACCACGACTCGCACCCAGTAACCGCTTACCCTCCTCCACTCCACCTCCTTACTACACTCTCATCCTTTCTCTTTCCTCTTCTCTCTTACCACACTGGTCTCCCTCATCACGCTGCCTTCCCCTCACCACGCTTCATTCCCCTCACCACGCTGACCTCCCCTCACCACGCCTGCAGTCCCACACTGAATTTTTCCACCTTACCACACCGCCTTCCATCCCCTTGCCACGCCTCTTTTCCCTGATTACACCACTTCCCACCACGCTCCTCCGTATCATGCACGGTCCCTTCACAACCTTACCACCCTTTCCCCTCTTTTTATCTTTCCCCTCGCCACCACCTCCCCTCCTGCACCTTATTCCCTTACCTCTAACTATATCCTCTTTCTTCAGCGCGCTACGTCCAGTGGTGTACTCCTACGCCCCCTGACCATACGCCTCTGCTTAACGCTGACCTGTCACTACCATAAAGAAGATTATGACATCAGGACAATACTTTTGCTCTTCAGCAGATAACCGCCAACAGGTCTCCTGTTATCTGTCATTCCCATGTTTCTTTTTTTTTATGTTTATGTTGAAGGCACCAGTCATGGACAATTGTCCACATCAAGGCCGGGCCTTAATTGATATATAGAGAGAACTATGAAACGGAAAAAGAAAAGACAAGGGAAAGTATTACGAATTTTGCAGGAAGTGAAAGATCTGTCTTTTGAAATGTGCCAGGTCATAGTTATTGGGAGAGACATGAGAAGGTAGAGAGTTCCAAAGCTTCGACGTGTAGGGGAAGAAGCAGTTATCAAAACGGTCCACCCTTGAGCTGCCGATGGTCACACGATAAGCATGAGACGCAGCAACTTGCCGAGTACTGCAACCAGCTCTCGGGAGCAAAAAACAAAGTAATACCTATTGTAAAAGGGAAAGGGAACAATCATTTGGAAGTTAGCCTGGTACAGTTTATAAGTCGGACCACTTTCGACTCAACTCTGTTAAGTAATCTCTTTCTCTCTAGACTTTCTCCTTTCCACCAAATTTTCCTTCTTAACATGGTTCCCTTCCTCTCTACCACTCACCTTTTTCTCTTTTACACCACTTTTGCTTCCTGTCACCACTTAATTCCTTTCCCTTCACAAAGAACAGCTCGAATCCTTACTATCAGGCTTGTTGAGCTATATATACCGAATCAAACTGGAGTTCGTATGTTTCTAAACTCGAGAATCTACGTAAATATCCAGGAGACTTTTGCTCAGATTTGATTAGTTTCTGTGTCACTTTTGATGTGATCCATCTCGTGGTCCAGTAAAGAGTGGATGGTCTTCAGTGTCATGGATCTACGACTGTAGATGTGTGGGGGACACTGGATTGTAAATCTCTCCTCTTCCAGTGCTTGGCTTTCTTCTCACTACGCTCCTTACCCTTGGCTTCACACTCTCCTGTATTACCATAATGATTCCTTCATCTTTCTGAAGTATCTTCCTCTCCCTTTTTCCGAGCCCCTTTCACTTGACCGTACTCTCTCCCACACATTTCATCTTTCATTCTCTTTGGTCCCTTTCCCACGCTACACAGCCTCCCTCTATCACACTATCCCTCACCACACCCCCACTAACCATACTCTCCCCTCATTACACCATCACTAACCACACTCCTAATTCCCATTCTCTCCCTCACCACACTTCAACTCACCACACTCCCATTTCACCACGCTCCCCCTCACCACGCTTCCCCTCCCCATATATCCCCTTCACCACACTCCCCAAGCAGATAGGATTTACGATCATTTAAATATCCAACAAATCGCTGCAGGAAGGAAAAATGCCGGGTGACTGGAAGCTAAAAATGTAACACTACGAAAAATGAGAGAGAAAATGCGCCTCAGATTACCAACCTATTAGGATTTTCCGAATCTAGGTAAAATTTTGGAAACAGTAATGAGATAAAATTGTTGCTTTTTTTTCAGACGATAAACTCATAACAGAAAATCAATATCGGCTCTAAAATCAGAGATCCCGTTCAACATATTCACTAGAGTTCTTTGGTCATATATACAATATCTGAGATTCAAAAATGCATTCATATATTATATACTCAGACTTCCAAAAGGTTTTCGATAAAGTAAAACGTAAATGATTTTTAGGTAAAATAAAAAGAAATCAAGGTATAGAATATCGAGTATGCGCGTGGATAGCAGTCCGGCTTACAGATACAAAGCGATTGCAATTAAGGGAGAAAGCACCCGACTGGCCCAGAGTGACAATCGGGGTACCACATGGTTCAATTCTAAAATCCATATATCAATTCTGTGACCCACAGTTAAGTTTTAGGGCCAATACTTCAGCTGAACAGACCAAAATTAAGGCTTAGGACCCATAATTCAGTCCAAAAACGTATACTTCAATTCTAGAACCCATACTTCGGTTCTAGGACCTATGTTTCAGTTCTAGAAACCGTATCATACATCATTTCTGGGACCCATATATCAGTTCTATGAACCATACTTCACTTCTAGGACCCATACTTTTCGTCTCTATTACTGCTCTCGAGACAAGTCTTGTATGTAAGACTTGACAAGTCGATGCAGGAGTCAGAGGAATGGGGGAAATGGACTTAAATGTACATATATTAAATAATTCTTTTTTAGTAATACATTTTGAAAATTTTAATTAGGAGGAAAACATGAAGATATTAAGGAGTGAAAATCTTCCGGTAAGCCAACATTGAAAATTAAAGATAGGAATTACAAGGACCTAAGAGAGGTAATCAATGATGACCTAATGTTAAAACAATCATTAGCTTCGTGTAATGAAGCAAACAATGTTGGGATCACTCTCACCACACTTTCCCTCATCCGACTCCTCTCACACCACTCTCATCCTCCTGTTACGCAACCAGTTTCCTTACCATACCTTCAACCCACTCCATTCCCAACACCACGTCTAACCTCCCTCTCCAACACCCATGCCCCCTCACCAGCCCCTATGCAACCCACATTCCTCGTCTCTCTCATATAACCTCATCCCCCCCCCCCCCATCTCCTACATTAATGCATGACTTCCTGTTTTTCTAACGCAGAAGTTTTCCCCTCTAACTATTTTCCTTCACATCATGACAGATTCCTGGCGTCCTAGAGCTGTAATTTGCATGAAACTTTCTACCCCTTGGCTTCCGAGACGAAGCTGGAAAGTACCTCATCTCGGTTTTCCCTTACGTGGGAAGAGCGAGGACCTCCTGGCTCTACTTGGGTAGGATGTCTTGGGTTCATTATGATATAGCCTCCTGGCTCGCTACTCTGGTAGGGCCTCGTGGCTCTAATGTGGAAGACCTCTTGGCTCTACTGTGGTAGGACCTTCTGGTTCTACCGTGATAGACACCCTAGTTCTACTGCGGTGGGGTATCCTCGTTCTACTGTGGTAGGGCCTCTAGCTTGGCTCTACTGTGGTAGGATCTCCTGGGTCTGCTCTGGTAGGACCTCCTGCTAGCTTCTACTCTGGCTGGACCTCCTGGCTCTGCTCTGGTAGGAACTCCTGGATGTACTGTGGTAGGGCCTCCTTCCTGGCACTCCTGTAGTAAGAACTCCTTCCAGGCTTTGCTGCGGTTACACACCCTCGTCAGGCAAACTCTTTATCACCATCTTTGCGAAATGTTTGTGGCCGAGTCTTTTCTAGGTATCTTGCCGAAGATCAATGCATTCATTCTATATACCCAAGCAAACATATACACACGTGAATAGGAACTCATGTACAAATATAAGCAAATTAGCATATAACGTCTAATGGACCAGAGACATCTAAACACGCGAACACGCATAAATTCAAAGTCTACTAACTTTTCCCTTTTACCACACACAAACACGCACACACACACATACGAGTATACACACAAGCGCGAGTACCTAGCTTAGGCATGTGTGTGTGTGTGTGTTTGCGCGCATATATGCATATGAGTAAAAACATAA
>JAYMFT010082401.1:0-14252 GCA_038088735.1 Panulirus argus | reverse complement strand
GTATTCTTTCTCCCCTATCCCCAGAGATAATATATATATATATATATATATATATATATATATATATATATATATTTATGTTAGCTGAGACAGCACAGGCAGCTGAGGCCCTTATTAAGGCCGTCCCATTAACGCTCTATATATATACCCTAGCCTGAGCCAGGTACCCATTTTATCGACCAACCACTAGGGGTGTATGGACAGCTGGGTTGACTGTGGACCGACTGCCACAACCTGGATTCGAACCTAAGTACTCGACCCTGGGAGGACCGTGAATCCGTCATGGTCAGAAACACTAACTGCTACACCAGGTTGTTGACAACAGCCGCCCAAGGTGGTACTACCTTCCTAACAGGAGCGTTAAAGTGGTGCCTGAAGCCATCCTACACTCTCGATGTCAGGATTGCTGGTCTTACTTCCTGTCTCATCAAAACAGGACTACCGTGCTAGTCCTGCCATCTTACAAGCACCACACACCTAATCATACCTTGCTTATTGTTATTACTTTTTTCACATAAGTACTCGTCAATTCCTATCTGCTCAAACATTTATAAGCATCATGGCAGTGTCTGTCAAATCTGTGGCCCCTAGTCTGCGGCATCATCGGGTACTAAGAATCTCTGGGTTTCAGCCTGACTCTACTGTCAATGAGAGGGAGGGCTCTAGCAGTAATAGTACCGTTCCCTCCCATGACTTTTCACCCCCTCTGTGAGACCTTCCTCTTTTTCTGTTCACTATAAAAACATTCTTGGTCTCTCAAGCAACCTCTTCTCAGTCAAACACCATCTGTCTAGTACCTCTCCTAATATCTTACTTCTGTCTGAGACACAGGTGTCTGATGATGTGCTCACTTGTCCCTTTTTCATATCTAACTATATTCTTAATCTCCACTCACATTTCCGATTCAAAGATGGCATTTGTGCTTATTCCAACATAAACACACCTGTTGCATGCCTTAAGGACCTTGAGTCTCCAAACTTTGATGTTATGTGGCTCAAAGTCTGTCTCCTGACTACCACACTTGTCCTCAGTTTTGGCTATTGCTCTCATAATTCTACAAATTTTATATCCTTCTTCGACTATCCAAACTCCTGCCACAAGACTGTGACATTCTCTCACCCGCAAGCTGAGATCCTCTACCTCAGGGATTTTAATGTTCACCCTAGGTAATGGTTGAATTTGAATCCCTCAACTTCTCCATTCTCAGTGATTTAGAGCAAATTATCTCCCACCCTACCCAAATAACTGACCGCTATGGACACTCTCCTAATATTCTGGATTTGTTTTTCACCTCCAGTCTTTTTCACTGTAAATACACAATCTCACCCCCAATTGGTTCATCTGATCATACCCTCATAAATGTATCTATTCTAATGGCACCTAACCCTCCAGCAGCCCCTTCTAAGCGTAAATACAGGCACCTCAGCAAAGTTGACTGAAATAACTTACGTAACTTCTTTTCTGACTTTCCAAGGGTAAATTATTGTCTCTTGTGTGGTGATGCTTCTGTCTCTGCCAGACGCATAACAGATGTTATTCTTGCGAGAATGGAAGCATTTATCCTCTCTTCCTCTAAGACCACTTCATCCAATCCATGGTTCAACCGTTCCTGTTCTGAGGCCATTCAGACAAGGGATCAGGCATATTGGTTGTGGAAAACTCTCCTACCTCTGCCTTCCATTCAGCTTTTATCAGTGCCCATAATCTCTGCAAGCACGTTATCCATGAGGCTAAGCATTCCTTTATTCAAAGGAAGTGCGGTAACCTCTCCTCGTCATCTACAGATAGGTCTTTCTGGTCTTTAGCTAAGAGTATCTCTAACAACTTCTGTTGCTCTACCTTTCCCTCACTTTTCCCATCCTGACGGTACCATAGCTGTCTCTCCCATTGACAAAGCAACTCTCTTTGGTTCCCATTTCTCCTTTAACTCCACCTTGGATGACTAACATTCCCTCACCTCCAGATGCTCCTCTTACTAATCCTATGACTCTTCTTGCTATCTCTTTTCAGACTGTCCAAAAGGCACTTTTTTCTCTGGACACAAGCAAGGGTTATGAACCTGATGGCAACCATCCCCATGTGCCACTGAACTTGCACCTGTGCTTGCTCGTCTACTCCATTTCTGTTTAAAGACCAAAACTTTTCCTTTTCCTTGGAAACATGCTTTGATACATCCCATCCCTAAGATGGGTGACCATTCTGACCCCTCTAACTATGTTGCTATGACATCTACCATTTCCAAAGTCTTTGAATCCCTCTTCAACTCCCATATCCTTAACCACCTCAAAAATCACATTCTTCTCTCTGATCACCAACATGGCTTTCGTAAGGCAAGATCCACTGGTGAAATTCTTTCCTATCATACTAATGTCTGGTCATCATCCTTGAAAGATTTTGGGGAGTCATATGCAGTTGCCCTTGAAAAATCTAAGGCTTTTGACAGGGTGTGGCATTAGGGTCTCATCTCTTAGCTCCCCTCTTTTGGCTTCCCTCCCTCATTTAGCTCCTTGATATCTAGTTTCCTCTCCGGCTGATCTGTCTCTGTGGTTGTTGATGGATCAGCCTCCACCCCTGTCTCCATCAACAGTGGTGTCTCTCAAGAATTTTGCAATTAATGAATAAGAGACGACGAGCCTATAACCTTGGACACAAGAATCAGTGGAGGAATTTATATATCAGGGTAAAGCAAGAAATTAATAAGGAAAAATGTAATGCAGCAAAAAAGATGAAAGTAATCCTGTAAACTACACTAAATTTTCAAAAGAACTTAAAAGCATAATTGGTAACCAAAGAAAGCCTCTAAAAATTCCCTTTTTGGATGGTTTGGCAGACAATAAAATTAGTGATAAAACAGTAAAACATTTAACAAATATATGTACTTTCTCCCCACCCAATGATTAAATAAAATTACCTGTTTTTTTTTTTTTTTTTACTAATGTCCCTTCCACCTACCACTGATTGTCTGCAAGTCTACAAAACCCTACTTTCATTGAAGATAAGTAAGGCCTCTCCACCATAATCATTACCAAAGAGAATTCTTGTTGAATTTGTTTACAAAATTAGCGAACCACTAAGCCATATTTTTAAGCTCTGTTTGCAAAGTGGAATTTTTCCCAAGATATGGAAAGAAGCCACCATTATACCTCTTCCTAAGAACATTATACAGCAGCTGGGAGATCTAAGACCTCTTTCCCTCACCCATGATCTTGGTAAAATGTTGGAGGGCTTTGTTGTAGAGAGGGTTTTGGAAGATATCAAACCAAATCTCGATCCCAGACAGTATGGTAATTTGAAAGGAAGTTCTGCTTGTCGCTACTTAATTCATTTATTGGGCACAGTATAAAAAGGAATTGAACAACTGAATATAATGGCTCAGATTGTCCTAATTGATTTTCAGAAAGCCTTTGATTATGTGGATCACTTGGTAGCCATACGTGAACTTTTTCTATTGGGATATTGTTCTTCACTATTAAACTTCATATCTAGTTTCTTTACAGGTCGCCAACACAGAGTACGTTATAATGATACACTGTCTTGCTGGGATAATATTACTTGTGGGGTACCTCAGGAAACACACCTTGGACCCATTACATTCTTGGCAGTTATCAACAGCATCTGCAGAGATGCCACTTTTCATGTTAAACACGTAGATGATATGACATTACTTGAAATAGTTGATGTTCAGCACAATATAATATTTATAATGTAAGACACACTGAATAATTTTACAAGAGAAAATGCTCATGTCAGAATGTCATCAAACCCACAAAAGTGTGCAGTTATGATAATCAGTCCACCAAAAAGACCAACAGTGTATCCACAATTTACTTTAAACAACTGCAATCTACCGATAATGCACAAATGTATACTCCTAGGTGTATATATTAATAATGAATTAAATTGGAATGACCACATAGATTATCAAACAAAGAAGACTAACAATTGTATATCTATATTATACAGAGCACGTCATTTTGGCTTCAGCAGGGAGGCAATGCTAACACTTTACATGTGGTTCATCAGAACAACATTAGAATATGCACCCCTAGTGTGGCACCCAGGCTTGACCAAAACATAACAAAATCAATTAGAACGCATCCAAAAAAGGTGCTTCAAAATAATCCTTGGTTGTAACTATAATGGATATGAAAGAGCTTTAGAATTACTCAGACGTGTATCATTGTACAGATATGGAACAGACAAGCAAGCACAGGTGCAAGCTCAGAGGCACACTCTTTCAGTACACAGGGATGGATGCCATCAGGACCATAAGCCTCGCTTGCGTCCAGAGAAAGAAGCGCTTTTCAGACAGTCCGAAAAGAGATTACAGGAAGAGGCATAGGATTAGTAAGAGGAGCATCAGGAAGTGAAGGAATATTAGAGTTATCCAAGGTGGAGTTAGAGGAGAAACAGAAATCAAAAGTTACTTTTTCTATGGGAAAGTCAGCTACAGTACTGTCAGAACAGAAAAGTGGAGGAAAGGTAGAGTGACAGAAGTTGTTAGAGATGCCCTTAGCTAAAGACCAGAAAGACCTATCAGTGGATGACAAGGAGAGGTTATCGCATCTCCTTTGAATAAAGGAATGCTTCGCCTCATGGATAACATACCTGCAGTGATTATAAGCAGTGATAAAAGCTGAATGGGAACCAGAGGATGGAGAGTTTTTCCAAGCCTCGTATGCCTGATCCCTTGTCTGAACGGCCTAAGAACAGGAACAGTTGAACCATGGATTGGATGGAGAGGGGATAAATGCTTCTATTCCTGTAAGAATAACCTCTGCTATGTGCTATGTTGAGGTGCCAGTATTTACACTTAGAAGGGGCTGGTGGAGGGGGAGGTGTCTTCAGAATAGATACATTTATGAGAGTGTGGTCAGATGAACCAATTGGGGGTGATACTGTGTATTTACAGTGGGATGGACTAGTGGTGAAAACAAATCCAGAATATTAGGAGAGTGGTCACAGCAGTCAGGAATATGGGTAGGGTGGGAGATAATTTGCTCTATATCATTGAGAATGGAGAATGTGAGGACTTCAATCCCTCCACCATCTGTATGAAAGGAGTTTAACCATTTCCTATGGTGAACATTGAAATCCCCAAGGTAGAGGATCTCGGCTTGAGAGTGAGAGGATGTAACAGCCTCATAGCAGAAGTTTAGACAGTCAAAGAAGGATATAAAATTTGTAGAATTAGGAGATCAATACGTGAAACAGAGGGAAAGTGTGTTAGTAGGGAGACAGACTTTGAACCACATAACATCAAAGTTTGGGGACTCAAGGTCCTTGAGCATGCAACAGGTGTATTGATTTTGCTTGCACTGACAAATTCATGGGGTCCTAATTATTTGTTCAAGTGTTATATTTGGCTCCTTTAATCCTTCCTTTATATCCTTCAGATCTACCTTATGATGTATATCTCAAAGACCTGTACTTTCCAATCTCATGAACTAGACTTGTTATTTTACATAATTTGTTAACCACTATGAAAGTTGCAACTATGATCATGACATAATGTTTGCATTATTTTGGTGTTACTTTTATAATATGATCCTTAAACTCAGATTTACTCAACACAAGACACCTAGACTTGCTATTTGGCTTAACTATAACTATAATTATTCTATTATGATTAGCACTATCACCAGCACATCCAGCTGTATTATCATCACTAACACCTCATTCCTGGAAAGTTTTCTTTTCTCTCTTCCTTTCTTTACCTCTTGAAAGTCATCAAATCTTCCCACTTCACATCATAAAAAATGATGCCACTATCTGAATCCTTGCTTGAGATGAAGCACTGCACGTGGCCATAATCTTCAGCTCTAGCAGCAAGTTCAAAACTAGCTTGATGTACAGATTCTATCAAACTGTTAAAGGTTGATAATGGTGAGTATCACTCATTTCCTGATGATATTATCTTAAAATGGATTTGTGAAATGAGAAAGAGGGCTATACCACCTAAATTTGGTGAAAGTTACAAAACAGATTTGCTCTGTACACTCATCTTTATCCCATGAAAGTTGGTTTCCCACCTGACATCTTACTTCAACAGGCACAGTGAATAAACACAAAGCAATGCAGAAATGTATATGAATATTCACTTGATTACAAGTGAATAATCCATGAGGTTATGTGCACTTGGTCTACCTTAGGTAAGCTGGAATTAGATTAAATATTAGTCTAATATTTACATAAATGTCATCTACATAATCATTGGCCCTCAGTGATTCATTAAGAAAAACCAGTGACAATGATAAACTACATTAACATCTGTGGATGAAATTAATTACCTTAAGAACACACTCAGAGAATAACCATGTGTGTGTATGAATAATGGAATTATTATCAATGAAAAGAAAGTGAAAGGTCAAGATTTTAAAGACTGATTGCTAAAGGAGTGTGGAAAAAGGTGATTAGGGGTAATCTTATATATCTACACAATGACAAAGGTTTTGCAAAGACTTTAGTAAATTGGGCTGAAGTTCAATTCAACTACATCACTATATTCAACATGAATTAAGCAATTCTACCTCATCAGGTTTATCCAAGAGTATGAAGACTAAATCAAATCTTGAAAGAAGTGCACTTTTCATCTTCAGATTCTCTGAGACTGTTTTAGCCTTGTTATAATGGCCACCAATAGGATTGGCAGCCGCAAGTATGGAAGTTCTGGCTGGAAGGGAGCACACAATTCCTGCTTTAGCTATACTAACACTCTGCTGCTCCATGGCCTCAAGTAGTGCCTGAAATACAGTGATAAAAGGCCATTAATAAATAAACTCTTCAATTCCAAAGTAATTCCATACTGTAGTGTCCTATTTTGTTAATAGACACAAAAGGTTCACTGATTTAATCAGTCCCTCTCTCTACCTATTATCATCATATCTCTAATGCCCATTCCCTTTAGGAACTCCCTTTGAGTCTCCATAACAGTTGAGCTCCAGTGAATCTTCTTAGCCTTTAGTGCCTCACTCTTATATCCCTGTCTGTTATTCACTATGTACAGCAATACTTATGAACATCTGCAAACATCTGAAAAAACTACACACTCATGAGTCTCATGAGGTTAATGCAACTTACTATTAACCATAAGGACCCATGTTAACTTCCTGGACAACTTACAACCAATATAATCATTCATCCTCCCCTTTGGGGCTGACTTTGATATATGTGTACCTACCATAAGCTGTGGTGTAAAACTACATATCTATGATTAATGACTGATACAAAGGTGAGAACATTCTTGATTTGTACAACCCTAACTCATGACCTCTCTTTTTAGCCATACCACAAAGTTCCCTGAATTCCCCCTAACTTTTTTAGCTTATTCCATTTATCCATCTCTCTATTACTGCAAAAGCATCATTACATCCACTGCCCTTGAAAGCTTTCTGGTTGTGCCCTAGCAACTAATGCCAGGACCTATGGCACATGGCTGGCAGCTGCCTCTCATAGTTTCTATGTGAAGACCAATCACAGGAGGGTTAATCACTATGATACCAAACTCATTCCTTGAACAGAAAAGCTGTGGAATTCTATTCCTTCTTTTGTCTGTTACTCTTCCTATAACCTCTTCACTTTTAAGAGTCATGTCTACAAACATAACACTTTCACTGAGCAAGACTTCTGAAAAAAAGTTTTCTTAACAGAATATCTTTACATCATGTATTACTAAATATACTGTAGCGAAAGAAGTAGTATACTTTCCTCCATATTAGTGTGGGAGGGTGTTGAGTGTATGGGGGGTGCACTGGATGGTTGCATAGATCCTCTTTATTCATGATAGTGTACAGTTTTTCTAAGTGTGATTTTGTTTTAAATATACCTAAACACATTACAAACTTCTTGTTTTTTGCCTAGTGTGATTTTCCATATCCCTCTGGTATCATTCATATTCATTTTACATAAAAGTATTTCATATATTTCATATGCATCATCTGCATATCTATTTATCATATACTGAGACAAAACAATATTTACATGAATAAGTAAAAAACTAATATGATTATGATTATTACAGTAACTTTTAACCCTAAGGATCCCTTCTTCAAGTACTTATGCAGCTTCAAGGCTGCATTATAATTAGTGGAAGTGAACGGATAGACTCCCTTGAAGTGAGAAGTTTTTCTACCTAAAATGTACTCCTATGACACGACCTTACTAAAGATGACCTCTCTCATGGTACCAAAGAAACTGGTGTTCCACTGTAAAACAGACTACAACAGTATTGCCTCATAAATCTGACTTGATGCCATGATGATGCAGTCACACTATCTTTGACAATCTATGGGTGACTATGATTCAGACTGTGCAGTTAGGTTGCTGGTGACATCTGTGGATAAAATGTTCCCATACATTAGCTTGGAATTCAAATGAGGACATGAAGGATTAGAGCTACAAATATGGCTTGGCTCATACAGTACTACATCCAGTTACAAATGTGATGATGTAATAAAAAGGCAATTTCAATTTCTTTGACACTTATGGGCAACTGTGATGTATGACATTTCCTTCCACCTCTGTTATTAGGTTGCTAGTGACATGAACAGCTAAACCTTTGGCCACAAATTATGACTAAAGTTGCAAGACACAATATTTCCTTCTCATCATGAAGTATGACTATACTCCACAGTTGTATAAAGAAAATGCACATCCCATGCAGTTCATCCAACCAGAAAATGTTGCCCTCATGCAGTGATTGGCTGAAGCTTCACAGGTAAACAATGACCCAGCCAACTAGTGGCTGCCACCCTTTAATGATTTCTTTATCTCTGATTTTGGTTCTGACTGTGTTTTCAGTGTTATTCACATAATTTATGGATGTTATAATGTTAAGATGTACTGATGATGCAAATATAATGATACTATAAGATTTTTTGATGAGCGTTTATGAGTTGGTAACACCAGGCTGCTCAGCATCCCTCTAAATCCAGCACTTTAAGTTTTTGCGTCTCTCAGAGTTTCTTCAACATTTTGAACATATGCATTATACTGCATAAATATGGGTACATAATGATAATATTTAAGCTTTTTGATAAGCAATCATGAGTCGACAACACAATGCTGGCTAATATCTCCTTGAATTCAACTATTTAATCTTTCCATTTCCTTAACAGGAGTAAGAAATTTGTTACACTTGAAGTTTATGCCATGCTGTAGGTATCTCTCATTAATACTAGTTTCCCCCTGCTCCAAAAGTTGTTTACAAGAAACATTAAAGTGAAATATGGAAACTTTATGATTTTGCCTCAATAAAAGTCATAAAAAATGACCATTTACCATTTTCATATTTTGCTGGAAAACTGACACTTTTCAGGAATGCAGTTGGATATCACACATCAGTTTGGAATTCAAATGAGGGCACAAGGGTTTAAGACACACATTACAACAGCTAGCCACAAATGTAGCCTGGTGTAAAGAGAAGGTAAGGGAGCTCTACCATACTCTTTTTCTCAAACTCTTCTTTTTATCTTTCATCTGAAATAACCATGATAAGGCCATATTTTGTCCATGCCATGTTGAAAAAAGAAGTCTCATCAAAGAAGTGCTCAACATCAACATATGTTTATAAAGCACAACTCATACCTGAATGAACCAAGAGCTCCACATTTTGGCAAGCTTCTCTGAGAGTAAAAGATAGAGAGAGAGAGAGAGAGAGAGAGAGAGAGAGAGAGAGAGAGAGAGAGAGATTAGGGCAGGCCCATATATCAAAATATTCTATGTAATGTAAGTACAGGTTGTACATCTCTAATCCGGCAACTCCCATGCTCCGGCACATTTTGAATCTGCTGCCAATAGTTTGTGGATCTGCCACCAGGGTGGTGCTGTTAGCAAGTTAGCAGGAATAAGGTGCCAAAATCTGTTTACACTGCAGCCAAGCTAATTAACACTTTTGTTAATTTCTTATATCTAGCTGTATTTTAGCCCTTCGGGATGTCATCCAAAAGACCAAGAGGTGCAGACGGTAATAATGCTAATTAGCAAAAGCATAAATCATTATTGATACTTGAAGAGGTGGTGTTACTGAGAAAATTAGGTAAAGAACTTCTGTAAAGACTTTGTGTGAGTACTATGAGATTGGATCAACTGCGTACGACTTAAAGAAACAAAAGGGGCAGATTTTTCATTTTTTGCTGAAAATGAAAGCCAGAAAAGTTTAAAGTTTTGGAAAACTTTGAAAGGTGCCAGGAGTACAGAATGATACAGTGAAATTATAAAGTGATTTAAGGTGTACGAATTTCTGGGAAGATGCTTAGCTGTGACAAAGTTTGTGGATGAATTGAGCAGTTAGTGGCAGCAGAAAACTTTGCCTCAGAATAAGGGTATAATGCTGATTAATCTGCCCTGTATTGGCAACGTATGTCACAAAAAACCCTTGCCTAAGAACTGAGGAGTCTCCATCTTGGGGTAAGGATTCCAAACATAGGTTAACAATTCTTGGCTGCAGCAGTGCTGCAAGAACACATGAAACCAAGCTGATGGTAACTGGCAAGAGTGTTCACCTGAGGGCCTTTAAAGGAATGAAAATTCTTCTACTTATCTACTGTGGTACTAAAACAGGGTGGATGACAACTAAACTTTTTCTTGAATGGTTTGAAAATTACTTTTTGCATGAAGCTAGAGCATGCTGTAAAGGAGCATCCACACTATCGGGCAATGCCCAGCAGGCATAACTGTTAAGTCCGTCATCAGACACTTTGTGGCAAATCAGAGGATTGCCTATACCCGTAGTTGAGCAAAATCAGACACTGTCTGGTGGTTTGACGCTGGGTCTGGAGCTATGGCGCTACCAGCCACAAAAACTTACCACTCTTTACACCATGCAGTTTTCTGCACTGTTCTTTTTTTCTATTTTACACAAACAGCAATCAATATGCTGCATAGCACTATATTTTCCTTTCAACTTTGCTGCGCATGGTGACACCGCACCCGTGACCTGCCGACCACCTACTGGCTACTGTACAACTTGACTGCCTAACCACCTCAACACAGTGGACAACAACACAGGCATGCCCACTGAGAACTGCCCGATAGAATGGACTTGGCTTAACTCTGTTGGTCTTGATCCAAAGTGCTAAATATTTTTGATTTTATATAACTGTTCGAGACACCCCAAAGCAGGACCTTGTTTGGAAGCACTATTGGTTGCATTACTTTGTGCTTTAAGCTCTGTTCTACCTTTGATAACACAGCAATATGTATGTGGAATGAGCTGGCAAGCCTAGGAGTTGGGCATATGTTTACATAGGGGTTCCCTTAGGAGTCAATGTCTGTTTTCCATTATTTTCTGAGGTCCAGCAGTGGTCAAGTCCCAAGACTGATGGATTACAAAAGGTTCTGCCTGTAGTACATGAAACAAATGTTCCGAGTTAGGGACAACTGCATTTATAGAAAATTTATACGTTCAGTCTCTGCATCTTAGTTATACTGAAAACAAAATATGCAATTCCAGTGTACATCCAGTTTAACAGTGGAATGGAAATAAAACAGACAGAGGTGTCTTTCTCTTAATTAAATCACATCTTAATCCTGTGCAAGAAAATGTCATAGCTATTGATAATATTGATTTCATTTTCATACCAAAAATAAATTTGTAAATAAAAAAAGCTTAAAAGCTTCCTGAACAGACACCACAAACAGACAAAAGACTCTGTGAGCATTAGCACAATTTGTAATGAACTTGATGTGCTTTTATTGGAAGATTTCAAAGTACTTGTATCTAAGCGGAGAGAACCCCTTTCAGAAGCACTGGATGTGGTCTGTTGACAGTACCCTCATTAAATTTGAGTTACCTACCTGCAACGGGAACATAGTAGGCTAAGCTCTAGCTACAAATGAAGAACTTGTCTACAATGTTGAAGTTGATGAAGAGTTTTGTACAAGTCCTCACATACAAATTACTTTTGAGTTAACTTTCAGAAAAAAAAAAAAAAAAAAAAAAAAAAAAAAAAAAAAAAAATTTTCCTGCAAATTTCAATGATCCTTGCATTACTCTTAACTTGCAAATGTGAGATATCTTCAATGATAACAATACTGACATAGCATAGAAAAGCTTCAATAAAACATTCAAAGCAGCAGAAGGAACTTATGCACTAATGCGCAGCACATGGTTATTTTCCAAAACTAAGACAACTGGGTGGAAAAATAAAATACAGAACTGCATATTTTCTATGGAAACAGCACATAAGAAACCCACACAGTACAATATCCAAAACTGATGGAGTACATAAAGAAATTCTGTGTTGAAAAAGTAAGAGACTCATACATCACAGTATGAAGCTTGCATTGCACTGAACAGGAAAAGAAACCCTTAAGAATTTTAGAGGCATGAGAGTCCAGACAATTAGTTCATTATGGAAACAATGACTTGATTCTGGGCAATGAATACCAAGGAACACAAAGGAATTCAGACAATGAAAGACAACCAGCCTCCTTCATGGCTGTCTGGAACAGTGAAAGAAATAAGAAATTCAGATCAGTGTGGTAAAAGTTGGAAGGCATTCAGATAATTCAAAGAGAAAAACCAAAAACTGTCAAGGTGACTAAAGAGGCACAAATAACGTTAGGAGTGGACTTGAAGCAAAATGTTTATCAAGTATATTGTTAAATGTATCTTTAGTACTGCTTTTAACCAATCTAAGATAAATCCTTCCATATGTTAACAATCCTGTTGAAGAAAAAATACCCTACCTTATTTGAGGTAAAACATTTGCCCATGTGTAAAATCAGATGAATCAGGTCTTAAGTACATTGCTAGATCAAGATTATCAAAGCCTTTGATATTTTTGAATACTTAACCTCTTGTCAAAGGTAAACAGATTCAAGTCGATTAGATGGCTCTCATAAGATTTGTTTTTCAGTCTGAAAATCATCTTCGTAGCTTAATACAGTACACTCTCCATTCTGTCTATGTCCTATTTCAAGTGGGTGACCAAAACTGAATATAATATCTAACAAGGGGATGAACTTGTAAAATGTAATGAGTAAGAATGATTTCCCTAAACTTTAATGAAAAGCCCTACCTATGAATCCAAGACTCTTATTCACTCTTTTCACTGCTTCTGTGCACTGCTCACTTGATTTTAGGTTACCAGAGATTATTATGATCAAGTTTTTATCTTCATTTACCTTTTGCAGTTCAACAGAATTCATACCGTAGCTTACCTTTTTATTGTCACAACCAGTATTTACAACTTTGCACTTAATGATATCAAAATTCATTTGCCATCTATGAGCCTAGTCCGTCATATCTCTATTTCAGTATGAAGCTACAGACATTCAAGTTCATTTGTAGATTAATTTTTAATCTTAAGTGTCATCCATAGATTTTGATACCCTTCAATGCAGCCCAGCATCAATATCATTAATATATATGAAAAAAAGAACCAGTTCCAAGATTGATCCCTGTGACACACCACTTGTTACGTCTGATGATTCTAAGGCGTGATCATTAATCATAACTCTTTGTTTATGGCCAGTTAACCAATTCTTACTGGTAAACTTTGATGCAGAACCTTATCATAAGCTTTTTGAAAATCTAGACAAATGACAGCAATTCCTTTTCTTTCATTACACATGTTGATCATATGATCATCATACAAGAAATCATACACATTTGTCAGACATGAACGATTTTGTCAAAAACCATCCTGAGAATCAATTATCAAGAGGTGTTCCTGAAAATGGTTTACAATTCTATCTCAAATGAGGAACGGTCATTATGTCTAGATCTCTCGACAAATGAGCTAGACATTTGTAGATGGGTTGTAGGGCTAGGTATAGCCGTGACTACAGGCCAGGCAGCCTTTGGAACAGGATTATGGTGCAGGTGGCACCAGGGTAAAGAATGGTATAATTGTCGGCCTTGTAACCCTACTCCATACAACCCTATCTATAACCCATGTGTCGCAACCATATAATATTGCTGGAACTACTATACCTTCAAACAAACCCATTTTTGCTCTCCGAGATATCGTTCTCTCTTTCCACACATTTTTCATTGTTCCCAGAAACTTCGCCCCCTCCCCCACCCTATGACTCACTTCTACTTCCATGGTTCTACTAGCCGCCAAGTCCAATCCCAGATATCTAAAACACTTCACTTCCTCCAATTTTTCTCCATTTAAACACACATCCCAACTAACTTCTCCCTCAACCCTGCTGAACCTAATAACGTTGCTCTTATTCATATTTACTCTCAACTTTCTCCTTTCACACACTTTTCCAAACTCAGTCACCAACTTTTGCAGTTT
>JAYMFT010082390.1:0-14252 GCA_038088735.1 Panulirus argus | reverse complement strand
ATATATATATATATATATATATATATATATATATATATGGCGTTAATGGGATGGCCTTGATTAGGGCCTTAGCTGCCTGTGCCGTCTCATCTAACATAGAGAAAAAAAAAAAGAAACAGAAAAGTATTGAATGGATAATATGGCAGTAGAGGATATAACTTGGGAGGGGGAGGCATAGGGTACCCAGTGTTGTGAATGAAAATGATGAGCAGCTTTTGGAATTGTTTGTTGAAAAATAACAGGTGATTGGGAATACTTGGTTTAGAAAGAGGGACATATGAAAGTATATGTAGATGAGTAGGGGTGATGGAAAATGGTCAATATGTGGGTGGAAGAGTGTGGTTAAAGTGAATAAACTTGGAAAAGAGGCTTATGTGAAGAGAAATCAGGAGAGATTGAGTGTTGAATGGAAAAAAAAGGGAGAAGAAATAAAGCAAGGGGAGTGGATAAGGAATGGGAGGTTTTTAGGGAAGCACTGTTTGTGTGTGGGAGAGAAGTGCATGGCATGCAGAAAGAAGGAGGTGGACAGATTAGAAGTGGTAGTGAGTTGTGGGATGAGGAAGTTAATTTGCTCATGAAAGAAAAAAAAAGAAAAAGAGGGATTTTGTGGAGGGAAGGATTGCAAGTGATTGGGAGATTTGCTAGAGAAAGCTTCAGAAGGTTTGCAAAAGAGGCAAATGAGAGTTATGGTGAACAAGTATCAACAAACTCTTGGGAAAATCAGAATATATTTTGTTAGAAAAACAAAAGGAAAATTGAGAGTACAGGAGATGAAGTGAGTATGTTAGTAAGTATAATGAAAGATTCTTGACTGTGTTTGATGATAGTTGGCAGATGTGGGGTGTTTGGGACAGGGAGCTTTGCAAATTGAGAGTTTTGGCAAGTGATTGGGTGAAAGAGAGGAGGTGGTGAAAGCCTTATGTAAGATGCATATGGCTAGGTGGCAGGAGTGCATGGTATTGTAGATGAATTTCTTAAGAAAGCAGGTGACTGTGTTAGAATTTTTGGTATATGTATGGATTGAGGTGAGGTGCCTGAAGTTTGGCATGTATAGTGCTGCTTTATAAAGGCAAGGGGAACAAAGTTGAATCTATGAATTATGGAATGTAGATGGTAAGTAGTATGCGAGAATAGTGATTGAGTGGATGGTAGCTTACACAGAGAATTAGATTGGGTCTCAGGATGGCAGAGGATGTGTGGATCATGTATTTGCTGTAAAGAATGTGTGTGAGAAATACTTAGAGAAACAGAAAGATTCGTATATGGCATTTATGGATCTAGAGGAAGTATATGATAGGGTTGATAGAGATGCCTTTTGGAAGGCATTGTGAATGTATGGTGTTGAAGAAGTCTATTTATAGTAGTGTGGAGTTTTTATTAACTTCTGTACGAGTGAGTTAAGAGGAGAGTAAGTGGTTCTGGTTGTAGGGGTATCTGCAGCAGTGTTGTTTAATGTTACTATGGCTTTTTATCTGCTTATGAATAGGGAGGTAAGGGAGATAAATGTGAGGGTTTTGGGGAGAGGAGTGGGTCTGTTGTCTGTCAGGGGTGGCGGTACTTGGGAGACAAGTTAGTCAGTTACTGTTTGTTGATGACATTGCACTGGTGGCATATTCAGTTGAGAAACTGAAGAATTTGGCTTCAGAGTTTGGGAGGGTGTGTTGAAGGAGGAAGGTGAGAGTAAATGTGAATGATAGCAAGGTTGTTAGGTTTAGCAAAGAGAAAATGTTAGTTAGGGTGTGAGTTTGAATTGAGAAAACCTAAAGGAAGTGAAGCATTTTAGATGCCTGGGAGATATGACAGTGAATGGAACCATGGAATCTGAGATGAACCATTGGATAATGGGCATGTTTGAAGGTATGGTTGTCTTGACAGTGTTGTATGGATGCAAGGCATGGGGTTTAGATGTAAATGTATTGAAGAGGGTGAATGTGTTTGATAATAAATGTGTAAGGATAGTGTTTGGTTTGAGGAGGATTGATTAAGAAAAGATAGGATAAGCAAGAAATGTGGTGATGAGAATGGTATTGTTGAGAGGTCTGAAGAGGGTTTGCTGAATTGGTTTCGACAAGGAGAGAATGAGTGAAGAGAGGTTGACAGTGAGGGTGCATGTGTCAGAAGTGGAGGGAACAAGAAGGGGAAGATTGAATTGGAGCTTGATGGAATGAGTGGAAATGGTTTTTAAGTGCTTGGGGCTGGGCTGAATATGCAGGAAGGTTTAAGGTGTTCATGGGACAAAATATATTGGGACTGTGGTATACAGAGGGCGACATGCTGTCAATGGGCTGAACCAGGGCATATGAAAGAGCCGAAACAAACCACAGAAAGATGTGTGGCGCCTGGCTGTGTATAGGGGTTCTGATTTCTGTGCATTAAACATAACAGCTGGAGAATGGATACTAATGAATTAGGCCTTTCTTCTTCCTTTCTTGGCGTTACCTAACTAATGTGGGTAACAGCGAATAAGTATGAAATGATAGAATTAAAATATGTAAGAAGTTGAGAAATCTGCTTACAAAGATATGTCATCAAATACAATAATCAACAATAATGTGTGTGTTAAAAAGAATCCAAAGAACTATATTCAGTATATTTATATTCACTAGTTCATCAGCTAAGGTTGTTGGTAAGATCACGATTGCTGTGCTTTGTCTCTGATGATGTTTAGTACAGTATCTGAATAAAATTTGTACTCTATGTTGGATATCTTTAACTTTCTTGCATTAGATATGATGTGTTGACAAATACATAATATATATTTACAAAAATTAGTCAAAAAAATGGCTAATCAGGCTAAGGAACTCAGAAAGAAGTCATGATGGAGAAAAGGAAATATATCTTGAACTAAATGATAAATTCAGGGTAGGTGAGGAGTGGGTGTTCAGTGTCCTCAGTTACTTATTATGCTTGAAGGTTCCTAAATGTTATATTGATATCTGTGTTGTTGAAAAGATGGGTGGGGTCTAGACCATTGACCTGCAAGTGTGACTCCAAATTGTGTTTAGGATGCATTTTTAGATAGGTTTTTGTCTAGTGGGATGACATTCAGTATTTTGATTGCAGGAAGGTTGTTTTGTGTTTGTTGGGCCATTTTGGTTTGATGTTTTGTCGTGGTGGTTTTTACCCGGAATGGGGGGAGTTCTAAGTAACTGTGGCTTAAGATACAAGCTGGGGTGAGTATTTTTATTTCAACATGGAATTTGGTGGGTGGTTATGAAGTACCAATTGGTACCAGCTGTTTTGAGTGGACTTGTTGCTGACCTTAGTGCCCACAGCAGCTATTATCAGTCAAATAGGAATATTACCCAAGAACAACCAATGTTGCTCTACCATTGCTTGTAATATATTAGGAATAGCAGGAGAACTATATTAGTACATTCATTTTTTGTTTGTTGTTAGTTGGTAAGTACCAATTACTGCATAAGTTTTAAGGCCATAATACTTTGTTATTCAGAGAGTCTTCTGCATGATATATATTCTTTGCCTTTTAGGTTTATCAGGTCCAGCTCAGATATGAGTTTCTTGGAACTTATAATCCATTTTCTTTCCCATCAGAGAAAGATGGACCAACTACGTTTACGGTTAGCAGATCTACAGAATCAAGAGGAACCAGCACCACCAGATGTCTCTCAGTTGGAGGAAGAGATAAAACAACAGGAAGTTATACTAAAAAAAGCTAAAGATCATGTAAGAAACTTGCAGGGTTTCTAAGGAATTACACTGCATTTTTTGCATTTTTTATTTTTTTGTCATTTTTGATAGATCATTGTCATGGTATTTGTTGCATAGGCTGCTGTATTTTAAGATAGCGAACAGTGTAGATACATTAGATTAATTGCTTACATTTTATTTATCTTTTTCTTTCATACTTAATTGGTGCATTCCACATAGCAAGGTAGTAACAGGTGTTCCTGGATGGGGTCTTATGGTTATATCCCCATGACACATTTCTGAAAAGGGTCATAGTGTTATATGATGATAAAGATAAGGATTACTGAATGTGTTTGATGATAGGATAGTAAATGTAAGGTGTTTGGGTTTGATAGGTATGCAAAGTGAGAGAGTCAAGGAAAGTGGTTTGATAAAGAAAAGAAGAGGTGGTGAAAGTCTTGCATGAGATGAAGTGTGTCAAGACAGCTGGAGTGGATGACATTGGAGTTGAGTTTCTTAAAAAAAGGGGGGTGACTATGTAGTTGATTGGTTAGTTAAGATTTTCATTGTATGTATGGGTCATGGTGAGGTGCTTGAGGATTGGTGGGATGAATGTATAGTGCCACTGTATAAAGACAAGAGAGACAAAGGTTATATTCAAACTATAGAGGTATAAGTTTATTGAGTGTACCTGATAATTTTTATGAGAGAGTTGTAATTGAGAGGATAAAGGTATGAACAGAGCATCAGACTGGGGAGAAACAATGTAGTTTTGGGAGAGGTTGAGGATGTGTGGATCAGGTGTTTGCTTTAAAGAATGCTTGTGAAAAATACTTAGAGAAATATAAGGATTTGTAAGTGCCGTTTATTGATGTGGAGAAAACATATGATAATGATGGTGATGCCTTGTGGAAGGTCTTATGAATATATGGTGTAGGAGGAAGGCTATCAGAAGCAGTGAGAAGTTTTTATCAGATGTGTAGGGTATGTGTTCAAGTAGGTAGAGAGGAGAGTGAATGATTCTGAGAGTGAACAGTTCCTGGTGAAGGTTGTTCTGTGTCACAGGTGTGTTATGTCACCATAGCCGTTTAATTTGTTTATTGATGGGATGGTGAAGGAGGTAAATTAAGGGGTCTTGGAGAGAGGGGCAAGAATGCCATCTGTAGTGGATAAGAGGGGGGTGGGTGATCTTGGAAGTAAGTCAGTTGTTGTTTGCTGATGGCACAGCTCTAGTGGCAAATTCAAGTGAGAAACTGCAGAAGATGGTGTCTGAGTTTAGGAGAGTTTGTAAAGGGAGGAAGTTGAGAGTTAATGTGAATAAAAGCAAGGATTTTAAGTTTAGCAGGGCAGAGGGACAGGTTTGTTGAGGTATGAGTTTGAGTGGAGAAAACTTGGAGGAAATGAAGCGTTATGGATACTTGGGAGTGGACATGGCAGTGAATGAAACCATGGAAGTGGAAATGAGTCATAGGGTGGATGAATGAATAATAAAAGAAAAAGAGAGAGGTGTGGTAACAAGACAAGTAGTTGAGAGAGCTGCAGAGGGTGTGCTGATATGGTTTGGACATATGGAGAGAAGCAGTGAGGAGAGGTTGCTAAAGAGGATATATATGTCAGAAATGGAGGGGACAAGAAGAAGGGAAAGATCAAACTGGAGATGGAAGGATGGAATGAAAAGTATAAGTGCTCAGGGCCCGAACATACAAGAGGGGATCAGGGAGAGGTGGAGGTGTGGTGTAAGGAAGAATGGATAGGTAAAAGCATTTGCAAGCGAGAAGATGAATCAGAAAAAATAAAGGGAGTATAAAAGGAAAGTAACTGAAAGTATAGATGGAAGTGCAGTAAATGTAGGGATGCAGTCATATCTGAATGAGATGTTTAAAATGCTTAGAGATATACTAACCAGGGTTGTAGAATTAGTAGTTGGTTACAAGGTCATGAGATATAGGAATAAAAGGGGCAATGCATGGTGGACAGAAGAGATTAGAAATGCTGTGGAAGAGAAGAAAAAGGCATATTGTAGATTGCTCAAAAGGAATGTACCAGTGGAAGATCAGCAAAGGAGAGAGGGAAGAATATGAAATGTGTAAGTGGAATGTTAAGAAGTTGATAGAGGAAAGCAGAGAAAGAGTAGATGAGGAATTTAGAAGAAAGACGAGTGAAAAGTTCCAGAAAAATGAAAGATTGTACTGGAAGGAGGTGAAGAAGGAGAGAGGTGGATGTCTGAGTGGAAATTTTAATGTGAGAAGTAAGGAATGGGAGTTGCTGAATCAAAAGGAGAATGTGAAAGGTAGATAGAAAGAGTAGTTTGAAGAACTGATGAATGTGGGAGAAGGGAAGGCAGCAGTTGGTACATGCATGGGTATGAAGGATAGGGGGAAGAGGATACAAGTACAAGGGTCTATAGCAGAAAGGGAGATAAGAAGGACAATAATGAAGCTGAAGGTAGTAAAGGCACCTTCAGTGGATGGGATCACAGCTGAAATGTTGAAGTATGGAGGAGAAAGTGTGATTTAGAGTGGATGCATCTGATATGTAATATATCATGGAAACAGAAGGTTCTGCCTGAGGATTGGGTGAAAGCTATTATTATTCCTATATTCAAAGGAAAAGGAGCCAAGGATTTATGTAACAATTATAGGGGAATACAAGGTGGTATCAAAAAGTTCCGAGACTAGGCCTGTGTACAAGAAAGTACTCACTTGATCCAAGATTGGGCACCATCCTCTTCAAAATAGTCCCCTTTGACAGCCATACAGCACTCCCAGTAACATTGCCACTGCTGGAAGGCTTTCTGGAAGTCTTGTTCTCAAAGCGTGTCAAGCACCTTCTGCAATTCGTGCTGGATCTCCTCCACAGTATCAAAACACTGACCCTTCAGCTGAAACTTCATCTTCGGGAAGAGGAAGAAGTCGCATGGTGCCAAATCTGGCGAGTAGGGCGAGTGTGGTAGGATCACTGTGCTGTTGTGGCCAAGAAAGTCACGAGTTATGAGAGCTTGATGAGAGGGTGTATTGTCGTCATGAAGCATCCATTTACACTCGTGCCACATTTCAGGCTGTTTCCAATGAATGTCCTCCCTCAGGTGCCTCAGAACATTGCAGTAGAAATGTCTTCGCAGTCTGGCCATTGGGGATGAATTCATGGAGAGCAACCCCATGAATTTCGAAGAAAACGATGAGCATGCTCTTGGTCGTACTGCAGACCTGCTTGGCCTTCTTCGGTCATGGAGGTTTTGGGCTTTTCCACTGCGAGGACTGTTGTTTGGTCTCCGGGTCGTACCCATAGACCCAAGTCTCGTCCCCATTGATGACCCTTGACATGAAGGTTGGGTCATCCAGGGCACGCTGATGGAGACCTTGACAGACCTTGGCACGGTGCTCCTTCTGATCAGGGGTCAGAAGCCTGGGCATGAACTTTGCAGCAATGTGGTTCATGTTCAAATCAGATGTTAGGATTGCCTGCACTGTTCCGTATGATGCATCAGTGATGACAGCAATGTCCTTAATGGATCTCCAACAATCCTCATGCACAGGTCACCGAATTGTTTCCACATTTTCAGGGGTTGAGCTCATGCAAGGTCGCCCAGACGTCTTGTCATTCAGTGAGGTTTTTCCGCTTTTAAATCGTGCATGCCACTCAAAACACCTCACACGACCCATTCCTTCCATGCCATACACATGACAAATCATGTCAAAGGTCTCAGTTGCAGATTTACAGAATTTGATGTTTGCTCTCTGTTCTAGTTTGCTGTCTGTGATGAAATCACAAATGTGCATGTAGTCAAAAAAAATTCCCATAGAACAACACACAATGTTCACAGAAGGAATCCACTCAGCAGACTGATTGATGACGGTTATGCCTAACCGTCACGGTATGCACATCGCTGTACTGCCATCTGTTGGCATGCTATGGAACTAATTTTGGAACTTTTTGTCCATTAAGTATACCAGGAAAAATGTATGCAAGAATTTTGATTGATAGTGATGGAAGTGACTAAATGCTGAATAAGTGTGGAACAAAAGGGTTTCAGGAAAGGTAGGGGATGTGTGAATCAGATTTTTGTGGTAAAGATGAATGTGGAAAAGTATTTAGCAAAAGGTAAGAAGCAGTATGCAGCTTTTATGGATTTGGAGAAAGTATGTGAAAGAGTCAAGTGGAATGCTTATGGGATGTGTTAAAGATATATGGGGTGGGGGACAACTTTTGGTTGGTGTGAAAGCCTTCTATAGAGGAGCAAACACATAATACTATTTTGTTTGCTGAGAGTGAAGAGAAGTTGTAGAAGGTTGTGAGTGTGTTTTTTGATGTGTAAGCATAGGCAATTGAAGGTAAATGCAAGTACAAGTAAGGTAATAGTGTTTGAAAGGAGACAGTGTGAAAGTATAGATTTTGTAAAACCTAATAGAGTGAAAGAAGAAATTGAACTAAACTGTGCTGGTGGGAGAAAGACTGGGAGAGGTGAGAGAGTTTAAGTATTTAGGAGCTGTCTTGGGTATGCTTGGTGATGTAGAAGGAGAGAGAAGGGAGAGAGCAGTACAAAGTAGAAGAGTCTTTAGGTTCCTTGATATGATAATGAGAGGTAGAAGTGTAAGCGTTGAAGTGAAGAGAGGATTGAAGTACAGCATAATCCTCCCAACCCTTACCTATGGAGGCAAAACATGGACATGGAATGATTCACAGAGGTCAAGAATCCAGGCTGTGGAAATGAGCTATTTGAGAGGAGTATATGGTATGACAAGATGGAATGAAGAAAGAAATGAAGGGGTGTATGAGAGATGATGTATGTCAAGGAACGCAAAAGGAATGAATTGTGAAATGGTAGAGTGGGTGAAACGTAATACGTAGAGGTGGTTTAGCCATGTGGTAAAAATGCAAGACTGGGACTTTACAAGGAGAGTGAATGATAGTACAATTAAAGGAGTTGTTGTAAGAGGAAGACCACCTGTGACATGGGCAAATAGAGTGGAAGAATACTAGAGGGAGAGAAATGGTGGAAGATTGCATGGAATGGTGCATGAAAGGGAGGTATGTAAGGGCATTGATGAGACTCTTTTGCTGTGGCTGGCCCCATGAGGAGAGTTCCTGCAGGGAATGGATGCAGAAGATAGATAGATTCACTTCCTCCATCTTCTTTTTTATTTATACTTACACTAAAACCAACCTATTTCTCTTCCCTCCTAAACTTATAAACTTACTTTTATTTGACACATTAACCCACAACTTTCTCTTTTAACTAACTTTCCCAGACTGAGACTCCAGCTTTTACAGTTATCCCATGAGTCTGCCACCATAGGCATGTCATCAGCAAACAACGCCTGACAGAACTCCCAGGTATCCCCACTCCCAACAGACTGCAAACCTGCCCCTCTCCTCAAGACTTTTTCCTTTACCTCCCTCACATTCCTATCTTTAAACAAATTGAAAAATTGTGTTGCCATTATACAACTTTTGCCACATACCCACCTTCCTCAGGAACTACTCATAATCTTCTCTTCCTATTCGAATACATGCCTTACCTCTTGATGGAAACTTACTTCTTCTAGTTCCTTTCCCCCATCCCATATATTTTTAACTCCTTTCACAGAGCATCTCTATCAACCTTGTCTTATGTTTTCTTCAGATTCATAAATGCCAAATACAAATCTTTCTTCTTCTATAAGTTTTTTCCACACACACACTAAAAGGTAAACACCTGATCTGTACAGCCTTTTTCACTCTTGAACCACATTGTTCCTCTCCAATTTGAAATTTGGTGCACTCTCCCAAACAACTAGCCAGGTAATGTCAAGAGACTTATACCTCTGTAATCTGAACATTCATTTAGGTTTCCTTTACCTTTATACAGTGGCACTGTACAACCAATCTGCCGGTCCTCAGGTCCCTCACCATGAGCTATACATACATATAAGATCCTAACCAAGCAATTAATAACAATATAACCTCCATTCCTAAGAAATTCAATTGCACTCCCACCCACTCCAGTTGCTTTGCTAGACTTCATATTTTGTAAGGTTTTCACCAACTCTTATCTCAGTACTAAACTGTTTTCCATGACTCTCACTTCGCATACTTGTTTACCATTCCCTATATTAGCAATGTAGCTCTAGGAACAGATGAAGAAGTGCCCTCCGTTTAAGGTGGATGAGAATTCCTTACTTGGCACCTTCTTCAGTTCCTATGTTCAGACACAGAAATACAAGGAGGGGGAGGGTTTCCAGTCCCCAACTCCTGCTCCTTTTATGGTAGTTGCCTTTTATGATATGCAGGGAATACAAGGGAAGTATTTTTTTTTTTTTTTTTCCTCATCATATAATTATGTATTTTGAATATTGTATGTCATTGACAATTTTTTTTCCCCCACATTTTTTGTAACCTTTTACAAAACCTGTGTAGTTATATTTTTGCTTAGTTTTGTAATTCACATGCATTTAAAGACATGATGGTTAAGGCAGCCAGGATATATCTAAGCTTATGCAAACATATCAGTTTATTGCTTTTATTATGTTTTTAAGATTTCCTATATTTATCAATTATTAGATAGTTATTTCTTCCTTAAGATAAATATGATCTACTCAACAGTTAGAAGAGGTAAGGGAAGAAGTTGTCAGCAGTAAGGATGCATTCGCCATAGTTTCATCAGAATTTGAGAAGGTGAAGAGTGATGAGAAAACTCTTCTTGAAGAGGCTGAAAACATGAAGGTGTGTATAATGCTAATGCAGACAGTTATTATTATAACCCCCTTGACCTGCTTGGAATACTCTTATGCTTCAGTGTGATTTTTAAGTGTTGACTATAATCTGGAATCCTCCACACTCCTAACACTTATGTTAAGGAAGAGCTCTGGAATATAGATATACTGTGTTTGCTACCAAAAGAACAAAAAGGATTGTTAGCCAAAGTACAAAAATATTGCTGTCATAATTTCATTATAAGTATCTTCTTTCCAACATTAACTTATAACATAACCACTCAAAAAATGTAATAGATAGTTAGGATAGTGAATAGCTCAAGTCACATACATACTATCATTTGTTGCAAGTTGCATGGGCCATTTGGCTATTTACCATTTATAGTATCAAAGATGGAAATTAAAACATAAATCTTAAGTGTATAACTAACCTATTTGTAATTACCTATTTCTGTTGTTTAGGGAAGGTTTTACGCTTATGGAGTCCCATCTCTTGAATATTTTGTACTACCATACATCTTTTAAGATTACTGTATGCTGTCTGCATCAACCACTCCTGTACAATAAAAGCACTTTTCACATCTTTCTTAACAACTTTCATACTAAATTTCATTTTATGGCCTCTAATTGTTCTCTCCTAACATTGCTTGAAGAATTTGTCATTGTCCCTTTCATCATTCTGTTTCAGAAAACTTAAAGGTAGTGATAGGTAACCCCCCCCTCTTGTTTTCTAAGGTAGGCACATATGAGGCCTGTAACCTTTGTCTTTAACTCATTTCATTAGATTCTAGTACCATTTTTGTTGATTCTGCCAGACCATCTTGATTAGCTTTTTGTGCTCTTTAGGTATGGTGACCAAACCTAAGAAACATATTCTAGTTTTGGCTGTATGTATGATGCAAACAGCTCCCAGAATATTTCCATATCCATGAACATTAGTGAATTTCTCATATTTTCTAGCAGACAGTAGGACTCCATATCTGTTCTCCTAAGGTGGGACTGTCGTAACAGGATAGGGATGATGTTGATTCCCATTTCTTTCCCATTCACAGATTCCTGCAGCATATTTCCTATTAAATGAAAATCAAACTGAGGTGTTCTTTCATTGTGACCCATCCTCATTGATTTGCATTTACTGTGAACTTAACCATATATCTGACCAATTTTAAAGTCTTTCAAGGTCCCCATGTAACTTGGTGCAGTCCTCCATGCTTTTCGGTTCCTTCATGACCTTTGCATCATTTTTAAACATATTCAAGTTGGTGGTCATACGTTCTGGAAAATCTTTCACATAGATCATAAATAATAAGGATCCCAAAACAGAACCTTGTGGTACTCTGCTTGTGGCTTCACACCATTTTAAGAAGGCTCCTCAGACATATGTTCTTTGTTCCCCTCCAAAATCTTCTATCCATTGAAGGATTTTCATTGGAAGTCTGGTTTCTTAATCAGTCCCCCATGAAGAAGCTTCAAATGCTTTTTGGCAGTCTAGACATTCCATCCAGCCGAAATCTTTGAGGTATGTTATGCATGACCTCCTTTCCCGAAAACCATAGTGTCACTTAGGTAATTTCTGCTCTGTAGAAAGTCATCCATGCCTTTTTTTTCCCAAGAATCTTACAGACCATGCTTGTAAGTGAGATTGGTTAGTAATTTAGTGCCTCTTCTCGATTTCTTTTTTATAGATAGGTAAAACGTTTGCCATTTTGCACTCCATAGGCACTTTGCCTGTCTCTGTTTACATCTAGAGGAATATTTCAAGAGATTTTCTCTGGTGTATCTGCATGCAGTTTTGGTGCATATGGTGAATTTTCATCAGGACCATGAGCCTTGTATGGGTCAAGACCTAGTATCATTCTGTGAATGTCTTTTTTAGATATCATGATGTTTTCTAAAGCCTCCACAGTAAAAAGCTTTTGAACTTGTTATTCAGTTCCTCACATATCATTACATCATCCTCTGCAGTTCTTTCCTCAAAATTCCTTGGCTTGATTCATTAGCTGTTCTTTAACTGAACATGCAGGAGGGTGAAAGGCATGCACAGAATAGAATGAATTGGAATGATGTGGTATACTGGGGTTGATGTGCTGTCCATGGACTGAACCAGGGCATGTGAAATGTCAAGGGTAGACCATGGAAAGGTCTGTGGGCCCTGGATGTGCATAGGGAGCTGTGGTTTTGGTGCATTACACAAGACAGCTAGAGATTGAGTGTGAGCAAATATGGCCTTTTTTCGTCTGTTTCCTGGCACTACCTCGCTGACTTACAGGGTGGCGATGCTGTTTTTTGTGGGGTGGGTTGGTGCTGGGAATGGATGAAGGCAAGTAAGTATGAATATGTACATGTATATATATATATATTTATATGTTTGTGTGTGTTTATTTTATTTTTTTTATTATACTTGATCGCTGTTTCCCGTGTCAGCGAGGTTTATGTGTATTTGTATGTATGTGTGTATGTGAGTGGGTGGGTCTTTCTTTGTCTGTTCCTTGGCGCTAACTCGCTGACACGGGAAATATAGGTCAAGTATAAGAAATATATAAATATATATTTTTTTTGTGCATATTCTCCATTTCCCACATTAGTGAGGTAGCATTAAGAGCAGAGGACTTAGCCTTAGAGGGAAAATCCTCACTTTCCCCCCCTTCCCTCTTTGTTCTTTTGGAAGAGTACAAACAGGAGGGAAGGATTTCCAGCCCCCTGCTCCCTCCCCTTTTAGTCGCCTTTTATGACACGCACAGAATACGTGGGAAGTATTCTTTCTCCCTTATTCCCAGGGATAAATATATATATTTAGGGAGAATAAAAAGATGTTTTGGAAGGAGGTAAATAATGTGCATAAGACAAGAGAACAAATGGGAACATAGGTGAAGGGGGCAAGGAGGAAGTGATAACAGGTAGTGATAGAGTGTGGAGGAGATAGAGTGAGTATTTTGAGGGATTATTGACCGTGTTTGATGATAGAGTGGGAGATGTAGGGTGTATTGGTCGGGGTGGTATGTGAAGTGAGAGGTGTTTTGGTGGAGAGGGATAGGAGGTGGTGAAAGCCTTATGGAAGATGACTTCCGGCAAGGTGGCAGGATTAGATGGTATTGCAGTTGAATATAATAAGAAAGGGAGTGATTGTGTTGTTGATTGGTTGGTAAGAATGTTCAATGTATGTATGGGTCATGGCGAAGTGCCTTAAGATCGGTGGAATGCGTGTATAATGCCATTATACAAAGGCAAAGGGGATAAAGTTGGAGTGTTCAGATTATAGAGGTATAAGTTTGTTGAGTATTCCTAGGAAACTGTATGGGAGGGTATAGATTGAGAGGGTGAAGCAATGTACAGAGCATATGACTGGGGAGGAGCAGTGTGGTTTTAGAAGTGGTAAAGGGTGCGTGGATCAGGTGTTTGCTCTGAAGAATGTATGTGAGAAATACTTAAAAACAGATGGATTTGTATGTGGCATTTATGGACCTGGAGAAGGCATATGATAGGGTTGATAGAGATGCTTTGTGGAAGGTCCTAAGAATATATAGTGTGGAAGATAAGCTGCTGGAAGCAGTGAGAAGTTTTTATCAAGGGTGTAAGGCATGTGTACGAGTAGGAAGAGAGGAGAGTGATTGGTTCCTAGTGATGGTCGTTCTTCAGCAGGGATGTGTGATGTCCCCATGGTTGTTTGATTTGTTAATGGATTGGGTGGTTAGGGAGGTAACTGCAAGAGTTTTGGAGAGAGGGGTGAGGATGCAGTCTGTTAGGGATGAGAGGGCCTGGGAAGTGAGTCATTTGTTGTTTGCTGATGATACAGCACCGGTGGCTGATTTAGTGAGAAACTGCAGAAGTTGGTAGCTGAGTTTGGAAAAGTGTGTGAAAGGAGAAAGTTGAGAGTAAATGTGAATAAGAGCAAGGTTATTAGGTTCAGCA
>JAYMFT010082389.1:0-28584 GCA_038088735.1 Panulirus argus | reverse complement strand
TATATATGTGTGTATGCGGGGGGATGGGTTTTTCTTCGTCTGTTTCCTAGCGCTACCTCGCTGATGCGGGAAACAGCGATCAAGTATAATAATATATTTATTCAATACTAATATCATAATACAAATGCAGTGAATTATATAAATATTTGTTAAAGTGGATAATCAGTTTATTAGTTCTTATATTGTTCTTACATCAATTTTCAGCAGTTGGTAACATTAAAAGACACAATCCTGACATTTCTGTGAATTCCATGTATCAGACTATGAAATAGTTTTCATACTTCTCTAATTAATGATCCAGTGCATCCAGTTAATGCCTGTAGAATCAGTTAAAACAGGTTCGAGTTAAAACCCCCACCAGTTAGCCTTACAGCTCACTGTCATAGTACCTGGTAACAACGAAAGAGGTCCTACCTAGAGTGCAAGGCAGGGCAGGTTTAGTAATTCAGATGTTACTGGTAATTTATTAGGCTGCTGAATGGCCACAATTTGTTGTTGATTCTTTGCGAAAGGTTATACAGTTCATGTTTGCTAATAAAATGACATATGCCCCATGGATTATTTAGGCTATATGCATTTTCAACCTTCACCTATAGCATTCCTTATGGAGGAGTCCCCTTCTGACTGATTACTCGAGGGAAAAGGTGTATAAATTGATTATATATATATATTTATATAACCATGAAATAGTGCATATGAACAGGTTTGCTTGGTGTATTTAAAGCCCATCCAATTATTAATCATTATGAAAGACTTATTAAATACACCAAGCTAAAATAAAATGAAAATAAAATTATTTTTCTTGCCCTAAAGGCACCCGCCTACCCTGGCCTAAACCCCCCCTCCTCTCGTAACCACAAGGCATCTCAACCCCACCACCCCCCCCAACCACATAGGCACTACAAATTCCCTTTAATGGCTGGCCAGTGTTTGGTGCATGAGGGTGTGAAGTAGACGGTACCTTTTCATTGGGAGTGATGTCGGGATTTAAATAACTTTGTTGATTATTGGCGCCTGAAGAGGTGGATTGTCTCCATGAAACTAGTAGTGCCACACATGTATAGATAAACTGCAAGTTAAATAAAACTCTAAGAACTCCTATTGAAGTGTGATTTCACCCTCATAACTGCCATCACGGACTAGTGAGATTTATATATAAATATATATATATATATATATATATCATCCTTTGGATTGGGGAGAAAAAATTCTGCCCAAGTATTCCCTGTGTGTCGTAGAAGGTCATCTAAAGGGGAGGGATCGAGGGGCTGGAAACCCCTTCTCGTATTTCAATTTGTAAAGGAAGGAACAGAAGAAGGAGACAAGTAGGGAGTGCTCATCCTCCTGCAAGGCCCAGACTGTTGTGTCTAAATGTGTGTGGATGCAACCAAGATGCAAAGGAGAGATAGATAGTTTGTTTGAGGAAAGAAACCTGGATATTCTGGCTCCGAATGAAACAAAGCTCTGGGGGTAAAGGGGATGAATGGTTTGGAAATGTCTTAGAAGTACAATCAGGGGTTGGTTAGAGGACAATAGCTAAGGATGAAGTAACGCTACTTTTGAAGCAAGAGTTGTGAGAGTATGTAATAGAGTGTAAGGATGTAAATTATAGATTGATATGGGTATAAACGAAAGTGGATGGTGAGAGATGGATAATCATTACTGGTATGCACCTGATCATGAGAAGAAAGATCATGAGAGCTGAGTCTTTTAGGAGCAGCTAAGGGAGTGTGTCTGCAGTTTTGATGTAAGAGACCAGATATCAGATATTAGTGATGGGTGATTTAAATGCAAACGTGAGTAATGTGGCAGCTGAGGGTATAATTGGGAAGAATGGTGTATTCAGTGTTATGAAAGGAAATGGTAAACAGCTTGTGGAGTTGTGTGCAGAAAAAGGACTGGTGATTGGGAATATCTGGTTTGAAAAGAGAGGCATACGTAAGTATATGTGGGTGAGTAGGAGAGATGCTAAGATACTAGTAAACATATGTGAAAAAGAGAGATGGTCAGTGAGCATTACTGGATTACATATTAATTGGTAAGAATGTAAAAGGGAGATTTTAGGATGTAAACATGCTGAAAGGGGCAGCTTATGGGATATATGATCATTACTGGAGGGAACTCTGATCACTAAATTGTGGAGGCAAGGGTGAAGATATGTAGAGGTTTTTGGAAAAGAGGAAACAGTGTCAGTGAAAAAGGAGTGGTGAGAGTAAGTTAGCCTGGAAAAGAAACTTTTACAAAAAAAAAAAAGAGAGATTGAGGGTAGAATGGCAAAAGGTGAGAGTAAACGACAAAAGGGGAGTGGGTAAGGAATGGGAGGTATTTAAGGAAGAAGTGCTGCCATGTGCGAGAGACGCATGCAGCAGGGGTAGGCAGAATAGAAAAGGAAGTGAGTGTTGGGATGAAGTAAAGTTGCTAGTGAAACAGAAAAGAGAGGCATTTGGGTGGTACTTACAGGGCAGGAGTGTAAATGATTGGAGGTATGTATAAGACAAATCAGTAGGAGGTCAAGAAGAAGAGGGATAACAAGAGTAGGGGTGAGAGAGTATCAGTAAACTTTAGGGCAAATGAGAAGTCTTGGAATGAGGTCAATAATGTGCAGATAACAAAAAAACAGATAGAAATGTTGATGAAGGGGCAAAAGGGGAAGTGGTAAAAGGTAGTGATGAAGCGAGTAGGAGGTGGAATGATAATTTTGTATTCTGAAAGACTGTTGAATGTGTTTGATGATAGGGTGTTTGACTTGGGGTGGTATGTGAAGTGAGAGAGTCATGGCAAGTGGTTTGGTGAAGAGAGGAGATGGAGAAAGCCTTACTTAAGATGAAATGTGGCAACCAGGCTAGATTGTATGGCTTTGCAGTTGAATTTATTAAGAACAACTGAGTTGAATTTATTAAGAACAACTCCTATAATAACAAGCTTCATGGGCTTACCCTGTACAATATATGAAGCCATGAGTGCAGCAGTGTTGTCATTGCACATTAGGCAGCCATGGGCAAGGTCACGCTTGATCTGGAGAGCAAAGAGGTAACGGGTGTACTCCTCCTCCAACTGGGCGGGGTCAGGGGTGTAGAACTTGACACAAAATCGCAGCACCGGTTCTACTTGGCTGAGGCAAACCTGTCAATAATCATGGTCCTGTAATTTTAATTTTCCTTCTTATATAACCATATCTATTATCAATTCTCCATCCCCAATCAATTCTAATTTTTCTTCTCATATAACCATATTTATCAATTATCAAGTCTCCATCTCTAATTTAGTGGGTTGGATCAGGTACAAGCAGTCTAGGTAGATATAGTCTCCAGATACACACAGACAGACAGGCAGACACACAAAAACCTGGCATACGATAGGGTATGTAAAGACAAGGTACGTATATACAAGTTTAAGACAAGGGGCACTAAGAGTGTAAAACTCTCTCATATGTACAAACAGTTATCACACAAGATGGGGCAATTCGGGTGAAAAACTCTCCTCATAACACACACACACACCTGATGTGTGTGTGTGTTTACATACAAAGTAGCACTGACATGATAAATATAAACATGGTTAAAAGATGGGGTAACATAAGTGTACAACTCTCCCCTTGTAACACACAAACAGTAATCTCTCTCTCTCTCACACACACATACACACACACACACACACACACACACACGTTTTTAAAGCAGGCTGAGAGATGTAAGGATACAGCAATCTGAGGACCTAATATGAAATTAAGCAAGAAACCAGTTAAAAAAGATGTAAAGAAGTACTTTTATTGTATAAATATGATGGATGAATACAATAGAAAGACTAAGGACATGGTTGGTGCAGACATGGTTGGTGCAGACAACATACAGAAATTCAAGAAGCTGTATGAGAGAAGAGAATGTTCAAAAGATAGAGCCATATGAATGTAAAACTCCCTCCCCATACAATAAAAATACAGCAATCCATCAATTTAACAGACTAATACGGGAGAGGGAGTCTCCATTAATGCCGAAAGTCCATTAAATCAATCATAAAAATTTTTTTATACAATATACAGTAATACAACCACTACTACGACTTCCTCCTATTTCATTTATATTTGATTACCATTTCCTGCGTTAGGAAGGTAGTGCCAGGAACAGACAAAGAAAGGCCACATTTGCTTACATCCATTTTCTAGCTGTTATGTGTAATGCACTAAAACCACAGCTCTCTATCCACAACCAGGCCCAACAGACCTTTCCATGGTTTACCCTGGCAACTTCACATGCCCTAGTTCAGTCCACTAACAGCATGTCTACCCCTGTGTACCACACTGTTCCAATTCACTCTCACCTATTCACATCTTTCACCCTAAGGCATTTTCAAGCCCCAATCACTCAAAATCTCTTTCACTATATCCTACCATCTTCTATTTGGCCTCCCCATCCTCCTTGTTCCCTCTACTTTTGACACACATATCCTCTTTTTAAATTTTTCTCACACGTTCTCTCTGTATGTCCAAACCATTTCAGCGCACCCTCTTCAGCTCTCTCAGTCATACTCTTTTTGTTACCACACTTCTCTCTTATCCTTTTATCATTTACACAATCAGACCACCTCACACCACATACTGTCCTCAAACATTTCATTTCCAACACATCCATGCTCCTCCACACATCCTCATCTATAACCCATGCCTCACATCCTTATAATATTGTTGGGACTACTATAACTTCAAACACCCATTTTTCTATTCGCAGATAAAGATTTCTCTTTCCATATATTCCTTTTTGCTCTCAGAACCTTTGCCCCCTTACCTAACCTATGACTTAATTCTGCTTCCAAGGTTCCAATCACTGCAATGTGCACTCCCAGGTATTTACAACATTTCACTTCTTTAAATTTTTTTCCCTTCAAATACACACCCTAACTAACTTGTCCTTCCACCCTGCTAAACCTAATAACCTTGCTTTTAGTAACTTTTACTCTCAACTTTCTCCTTACACACACTCTTCCAGACTCAGTCACCAACTTCTGCAGTTTCTACTACTACTAAAACAATGATCATTCATATCATCATTTACCATTATCATTATCATAATCATTTCTATTACTACAAACAGATTCCCCCCACATGAACAAATTGCTGACCTGTCTGTTCATAGGCTTCTCAAGGTCAAGCCAGTAACGTGTGTTGCCGTCGGTGTATTCAAGTCCAAAGTAGTCGGACTCAAGCAGGTTTAGCTGGCGACACACCTGCTCAAGCAACACCGACGCCAACGCTTTACTCTGTGAAAATGAAAAAATATATATATATAAAAATCAGAGCTTGTAAACAAAATCATACAAACATTATCATAAACCAGTATACTTTATAAATAGCAAGACCAATACCATCTCAAACCAATTCACTGCAAATTCAATTTTTGGGCGGCTTCCTAAAGTGTCATTCACCTGCTAAACAATAAAAGAATTTGACCATACTGGATAGTGAACAATAGTGATTAATAAAAAAAACTGAGAAAAAGCAGAAAATTGCTTTACAATAAATGGCCTAAACATAGGCAAAACTAAGTCAACAAGAGGCCAAAATCATTACAAAATGTAATAAAAATTATTCAGGTAACAATACCCAAGACATAAAAAATGCTGTCTTCATAGCCCCCACAGTCTGACTAGTCTGGTAAACTTTGTAAATACTCTCCAATGCTTCTTGAACTTCTCAAACGCACATCTTATGCTGTTTCTGATGGAAAATGGCAAGGTGATGAAGAGTCTTCACCTCCAAATGTTTTCTGCATTCTCTCTTTTTGCACTTATTGCACCTTTAGATTTCAAAGGTAGCATTTTACAAAGTCTTCCATGGCTGTTGTACCAGTAGGATGTGTTACGAATGAGACAAACCTGTGTTCGCATCATCCGTATAAAATTTTCTTTTCTGTCATGTTTGTGTGTATTTTCTCCCAACCAGGATTCCCACACACTCGGGGCCTGAGTGCAGTGACCCTCGCCAGTGAGAGGGTCTAGTGACCATCTCATGGTGGGCCAGGGGTCTCACACACAAGTGTGAGATCTGTGGTGAGACTCTCCCATGACCCTGGCGGCCAGTTGGACCGTGCTGACCCAAGACTAGCAGGGAGGTGCAGTTGGTATGGTCGGGTCACATCAAAGCACAAGACTCTGCAGTTGTGTGTTTCCCAGGACCCTACAGTCAAGATGAAGGGTGTGCCACAGTCAGGATGAGGGGCATGTCCTGACTACATTTAGCCAATCACAACTGAGGTGATAGGCATGACAGGAAGGAGCCAGCCAATCTAAATTGACTCTGTAGATTACACACCTCCCATAAAACCCTCGGGCATTGACCCGAGAGCCGATTCCTTCAACCTCAGCCATCTCGAGAGGTTTTCCCTCTGTCAGTGGAGCCGAGCCGCCACATGACCCTACACAAGCACAAGTCAAACAAGACCCAAGCCGCCACGTGACCCAAACCACACCCGAGATAACCACTTCCTGGAGCCAAGTCTTCTGCCATCATGGTTGTACCATTATTGCTTATTGCTCATTGAGTGTCACTGTGAATTGTCATGTATCTTTAAAATTGTTACCGTGTTACAGCAGTATCTTTTATATTGTGAATCTTTGTAGAGGAAGAGACCTCCTTGGTTTGAAAACTTACCTGGGCATTAAAGTAACATAGACATTTGAGCCCAAGTGATGTGTTACTTTCTTGTATTGTTAATCAATTTCTTGTAAACTGTAATTTTATTCCTGGTGTTTAATTTCATTCCTTACGTCTAGAGTGACATTATCCGTGTGCATAACACTGACGACCTTATACCAGGATTTTCTTGCCTTGTTTACGGAGTCTCTTCTCCTCATTAAGTAATCAAGTCGTTAACCAGTGACGCTGACGTTGAACGATTCTGTTGATCTGAACCATCTCTAAGTGATATCAAATCTTTATCAGTTCATGAGTTAAGGCTTGTTGCGGATAATCTAGGATTGGAGTATGACCGGAATACTCATAAAGTAGAGTTGGAAGCTCTGGTTGTAAATGAATTAGTCAGTTTGCCTGATGTTGAAAACAGTGTTAGTGACATCTTCCCACCACTGAGGTCAGCAAGGGTTGTAGTCCCTCCCCAGTGCCAGAGTGATTTTAATGTCAATTCTGAAAGTTTACAGCTTCAACTAGAGATTGCTAGACTTAATGCTCAGACTGAACAAGCTAGGCTTCAGTCACGAAAAGCTAGGATTGATGTGTAAGCACGAATGGAAGAAGCGAAGACTGAACGAATGAGACTAACTTTGGAACAAGAGAGACTATGACAGGGGGCGTCAAGATCAGTACCCGAGTTTGATATTACGAAACACGCAAGTTTTGTACCAAAGTTTTGTGAAGATGATGCAACTAAATTTTTCCGTTTGTTTGAGAATGTGGCTAATCAACTCTCAAGGCCTAAGATGTCTTGGTCGATTTTATTACAATCTGTTCTCTGTGGTAAAGCTCAGACCATATACGCCGCATTATCTAGTGAGCAGTGTACTGATTATGAAGTGGTAAAGGAGGCTGTGTTAAAAGCTTATGAGGTAATGCCAGATGCATACAGAGAAAGGTTTTGGACTAATCGTAGGAAACCTGACCAGACTTGGGTAGAACATTTTCACATTTTCGTGAAGTGAGCGATTCATACTTGCAGTGGATGCGTGCCGAGAAAGCATTTCAGCTGGAGGAAAGAGATCAAGTAGTGATACTCGAGCAATGTAAGAACAATGTACCCCTTGAATTGCTGAATTATTTAAATGACAAAGAGGTGAAGTCTGTTGAAAAGGCCGGGGCACTTGCTGATCAGTTCTCGATCACTCACAAGCTTAGTGTCGGTAAAGGTTCAAAACGCTTGGTTGGCAAAGGAAAATCCGATCATGGTGCAAGCCCACCTGAATTTGCCCACTTGCCGGAGGCTTCTAAGAGTCCGATTCATAACCACAAGAAAGTTAGAGTGTGTTATTATTGTGGTAAAGCTGGACATCAGGCGAGGGAGTGCTGGAGGAGGCTTAAGGAATCCAGAGAGTCTACAAAGACTAGGCCAGTGAGTCTCTTCTCAACTTTGGGGCCACCTAAGTGTATTAGTAAGGTTAGTCCTGCTCTCATTAACATAAGGAAGTGCGAAAGTGGCAATCAGTCTGAAGTAGAGCACCAGTTTAGGGGGAACTTCAAGGCGTTCCTGTCTAAAGGTTATGTCAGTAGCTGTGGAATAAGGAGAGAAGTGACCATACTGCGTGATTCTGGGGCGCTGCAGTCCTTGATACTGAAGGGTTTGGTACCTGTGAGAGAATCTGAAGAGCGAGTCTTATTGGACAGGCTGTGGAATCTCAGGACAGCTCCACTCGCTGATGTGTGTGTGGAAACAGATCTCTTCATGGGCCCTGCTCTCGTTGGGATTGTGGATAGGCTACCTGTTTCAGGAGTAGACTTTGTGTTGGTAATGACCTCGCGGGGGAGAAAATGAATCCATTGCCGATGTTGCCTGTGAGTCTGAAGGAGTCCAAGGAAACAAAGCAACGTGAGGAAGAAGTACCAGAAATAGTCCAGAAATCTGCAGAGACCAGGTCCCTGGCAGCTAGCAAGGCAGGCCGTGTGCTCAAGGATGCAGCCGTGGAGACGAAGAGAGCGAGGTGATCCTTTCCCTGCTGATCTGGACCCGGTTAAGACGGAAGAACCTACGACACTCCCTGAGAGTAGAATTTGTGAAGTCGAGTTATGTGATACCTTCTTTGCTAATCTGGACTCCATTAACATGGAGGAATCTACGACACTCCCTGAGAGTGGTATTTGCGAAGTTGAGTTGTGTTATACCTCCTTTGCTGACCAGGACTCCATTAAGATGGAGGACCCGACGACACTCCCTGAGCACGGACCTAGTGGAGTCGGGCTGTGGGATATCCTTGCGGATCTGGAGTCTGTAGAAACGGGAACACCTACTGAAGATGAAGCCAGTGAGGTGGCGCTGTGCGACACATTTGCTGACTTAGGATCCAAACAAGAGTCAGTGTGTGAAACTGATGATCTGTCTCTGACCGATTCAAGAGAGACCCAGGATCGAATGAAGAGCTGGTATGGCAAATGGTCACGATTGAGATGCCTTGAGACGAGAGAAGAGGTGCCACCGCCGTTATCCCAGCCAGGGCTGACATATGTGCCTTGTAATTTTTCTCCCCCTTTCAAGCAGAGTACGTGGACCTACACGAGCCACCTTCCAGCGGGAGCTGTGTGTGACGAAGACGACGATCCTGCTACGGGTGCCCTAGAGGCCTAGGAACCTGACGACAGCGTGGACGTGTAGGAAACGAAGCTCTCACACCTGACGGAGGAGCGACGAGTGGAAATGTCTGCCCTGCGGTCAGCACAACCAGGGGCCTGCCGAGGTCCACCTGGACGGGCCTCGCTGATGAACCTTGTAGCAGACGTGGGAGATGCCTGGCCTATTGAAAAAGTTCCTTACCGGGTAAGTTCACAACGGGCCACCATTCTTCGAAAGGAACTACGCTACATGCTGGAGCACGATTTGATCGAGTTATGTCAGTCAGCGTGGAGTCCGCCCGTGATTCTGGTTACCCAAACCTGGCGGAACGTATCGGTTCTGCATCAACTACCGCCGAGGCAACCAGGTAATGCGTACTACCAGTTTCACCCTTCCACTAGCAGTAAAGGTCCAAGCTTTAACCCCTACATGTGCTCTCCGATCTAGAAGGGAACTCCAGAGTTTCCTAGGAATGGTCGGATACTACAGGATGTTTATTGTAAATTTTGCCACAGTCGCCGCCCCTTTCACATATCTATTGAAGAAAATGGTAATTTTTGTATGGAATGGACAGTGTGAGACAGCCTTTCATCAGTTAAAAGCCATATCATGTCTTTCCTTCCAGGCCCCAAACAGGTTAGTTGTAAATGTCAGTAATGCAGGAGTTGGTGTTGTCCTCTTACAGGAGGACGAAGAGGAAACGGTTGATCACCCTGTGAGCCATCTTGGTAAGAAGGGTTAAACAGGCCCAGAAGAATTACTCTGTCACTGTGAAGGAACTTTTGTCTTTGACACTTGCATCACAGCATTTTCATGTTTATTTGTGCCCTTCAGGCGATCCTATTAGAGAGTATACTGACCACTACCCCTCACTCATGTCATTAGTTTTGAGGTGAGAGTCAGAGTTGACTAAGTGGGCCTTGTTCCTTCAAGAGTAATTCGATTCCTTATGTTGCTTGCACACCTCATGTGTCTGCGGACTGTTTATCCCGCTCCTAAAGTAAGAAAATTCCCTCCGATGAATTTTCTCCTTTAAGGTTGTGGGTGTAACGAATGATAACGACCATGTGTTTGCATCATTCGTGTATTAGGTTATGTTTGGAATGTTCTCCCTCAGCCAGAACTGTACCGCATAATCCAAATGTGGTCTCACCAACGCAAGATAAAGCTGCAATAATACTCTCGAAGTTTTATTGCTAACAGTCCTATTAATGAACCCTAACATCCTGTTAGTCTTATTACGCACTGCAATACACCGTTGCCGCGGATTTAAGACCTTTGCTCACCAATACTCCTAAATCTCTTTCGTATTCTATTTGAAAATAGTAATATTGTCCAGTTTGTAACTAGTGTTCCTGTCTTTACCCACACAAAGTGTTTTGCATTTATCTATATTGAATTCCATTTTCAGTGTACCCGCCCACTATGATAGTCTATCTAAGTCTCTCTGCAATTTCACTGAATCTTCATCTGAGTTTATAATGGCCCATATTCTTGTATCATTGGCAAATTTACTTAAGACGCTGGTTATTCCCATATCCAAATCATTAATATATACAACGAACAAGAGTGGTCCCAAGACTGACCCCTGAGGGACACCGCTGGCTACATTGCCCCAGTCCGATGTAACTCTATCGATACATACCCTCTGTTCTCTGTCAGTGAGCCATACCCTAATCCAGTTGAATACACAACCCCCGATTCCATGTGCCGCTATCTTTCTGAGCAGACGCTCATGTTCATGATCAACAGTTTCATATACTTTGTTAAAGGAGAGAAGGTTACTGAGACGTGACTTACCTTTTGCAAACCCATGTTGTGAATCCTTAATGAGATCATGTTTCTCCAAGTGTTCCCGTATTTTGTTCGCTATGATTGATTCAAGAAATTTTCCAGCAGTAGATGTCAAGCTGTTAGGACGATGAGTAGAAGCAATGGATCTATCCCCTTTCTTAGAACTGGGAACGACATTTGCTGTCCTCCATTGCTTAGGAACTACGCCTGGTTCCAGAGACTGCTTATACATATCTAAAAGCGGAACACTTACTTCCTCCTTACATTCTTTCAAGACCCTCGCATAAATACCATCTGGCCCAAGACTATTGTTTACTCTTAATCGTTCTATTTGTTTCCCGCTTTCGTCCCTCCTGTAAATTTGCTGTGGAACCGGAATGTTTGTATTCTCTTCCTGCGTAAATACTGATATGAAGTGATTATTTGAAACGTCACACATTTCAATCTCACTATCAACTAATCTACCAGAATGCGATTTCATAGGTTCTATTTTCTCCCTAATCTTCGTTCTGTACATTTCAAAAAAAAATTCCCTAGGCTCTATTTTTTTTTCTTTTTTGCTTCATTAGCTATCTTAATTTCGTAATTTCTCTTAGCCTTCCTGATCTCTGATTTTACCATTCTCTTACTTTGCGTTAGCTGATCACTAAACTGTGTTTCCCCCCGTTTTACCTTGTTGTACAAGCCCTTCTTCTGCTCTATAAGGTGTTATATTATATTATTTAGCCATTTTGGGTCATTATTATTAGTCCTATATTGCCCATGTAGAGTATTCAATTCTTGTTCCCTTCTGATTGTTACCTGGAACCTTTCTACGGAAACTCCCATGCTATTAATGGTCTCCCCTGCCTCACTCACACTTGACCTGACACTACCGCTAAGCTGATCTGAGTCACCTGACTGACCTGACCCCGCATCGTCTGACCTCACCCTACCTACATTTAGTCCCACCCAATCAACACAAGCAAGGTATCTACGTAGCCCCACAAAGTTGGCCTCCCGAAAGTCGGGAACGAATATATCATTCTCCTTCCTATCCACATCCTTCATTCTACGGAATCTTATTTCCTTGTGGTCACTATCATCTAACTATCATCCCACCTCAACTTCATCTGTAAGGGTGCTTGCATTTGTCAGTAGCAAATCTAAAATGTTATCACCCCTGGTCACCTCGGAAATGTGCTGTGTTAGAAAACAATCTTGGAATGTCTCGATTAATTCTTCTGATTCAACATCCCCTGTATTATCTTCCCAGTTAATTGTACTGAAATTGAAGTCACCTAGAATACATACATTTTCATCACAAGCCTTCCTAATTTCGTCCTATAAAAAAATTCCCCATCAGATAGTCTAATCTGGAGGTCTGTATAGAACTCCTAATAATAACCTTTTATTTTTTCGTCTATTTCAATCCAAATCGATTCTGTAATTTTTGCTACTTTAATTTCACTCTTGTTACAGCTATTAATATCATCCCTAACATAGAGTGCTACCCCACCTCCTCTCCCATCCTTCCTATCAGACGTGTAAAGCTTGTATCCTTTCATAGAAAAACTCTGACAAAAGATCTCCGTCTTCTAATTTCATCCATGTTTCAGTTAAACATACAATATCTATAGATTCTGTGCTAACTATCGCCCTCAAATGCCCCATCTTATTTCTTAAACTCCTACAATCTATATAGTATACATTAAGTTCTTTATAATTTCCTATATTACCTCCCTTTCTTTTCTTGTATTTCTTAATACTTCCTTGACTAAGCTTTTCTTGGCATTTATATCCCTGACCCCTGACCCTCGCTCCTTGACCCAAACCATCTAACATCAAAAGGACATCCCTGAAACCTCCCTCTCCAGACACCTAGCAAACTGAACAACTTCCATCCTAGAAAAATGTACCCCATCCCTAGCATACATAGAATCTCTGCTATAGAAGGAGTTCCATTGGTCTAGGAAGGGGACGGCCCTCCCCACGCAATATTACGCCAGCCTTGAGTTGACACCAGTTGCCCGAGAGAACCACTCCCCACCGACCCCCCTTCCTCGGAAGGACACCACTTACGATAGGGATCCCTCCCTTTTGCCTGATCTTATCTATGGCCTCCCTATACTTGGCTAACATCCCCTCACTCCTACACTTGGCGACATCATTGTTCCCTGCACTCAGGCAGATAATGGGTTTGACCCCATTTTCGGACAAGATGTCGTGCAGCCTATCCACTACATCGCCTATCCCCGCCCCATGGTTACACACCCTCATCCTATCTATTTTTTTTTTATCCTTATCACAAAAAGCCCGATCTAGATACCTAACTTGGCTGTCCCCGACAACTAGAATTTTACCTTGGTGCAGGGATTTGGTGTCTGCCCCTCCTTTTTCCTCTTCAACTGCCCCCTCATCTTCCCCCATTCCTTGTGCTAACGGGGAAAAGCAATTGTAGCATTGCAGCTGTGTTGGGTGGTTTTCTTGAGCCTCATCCGAGCCCCCTACTGGCCACCCACCACAGTCCAACCCGAACCACAGCTTTCACTGTTATCTGCCGAGTTTTCAAGCTTAGAGCTTAGATTACGAATTGCCACGGGCTAGGCTTCCATCTTTCCCTCTAACTCTGAAATCCTCCTAAGGCGCGATTCCATACCGCAGAAATACACTGAATACAACTTAGAAAAGAGGAATATACACTGGTTACTAGCTCGCCAGTCAGGCGGGTTACTAGTATGCCTCACTTCGGGAGCTACCAAGAGACTCGTCTGAACTTGACCACTGACTGTTTGCGGATAGAGTAGCACTACTCCTGAAGCAGGAATTGTGAGAGTGTGTGACAGAGTGCAAGGAATTAATAGAGCTTACTTATTTTTTGATACAACATTCTTTGGTGGAAGTATTTAATTTTCATGGTAAAAGTAATTTCACCTTCTTTTTATGTATGGATTTCGTAAAGTAAAATGGGTTCATTTAACTCAATGCTGTGGTTGAGTTCCTTTTTTTTTAGGGGGATGTGCATCAGGGGGTTTAGATACACAGTGGTTGGTAAGTTTGATTGTTTGTAAGCAAATTTTTGGTGCATGACAATTCGTACATCGTCAAATGCCTGACTTTTTACGTCTGAACAGACAGTTTTTGCACGATGATGATTCTTGATTTATGAAATAGATTTTGATACATGGATTGATAGAGAGTCATAAATTTTGAAGTTTGTATCTAATTTTAAGGTATAAATGTTATTGATTTCTATCTTGTACAAATTATATTGCATGACACCTTCCTTATATCAAATCCGAAATAGTATTTGGTCTTTGCTTTTGTATATGGATCTTAGGTTCGTCTGTCTGCACCTGTGATTGACAGACTTTCCACGCTTAAAACGTGATCTGTGAAGAGTATTTCCAATGTCTTTATTCATGTCCTTTAACTAGGTGCACGAGAGCTAGTGGCACTACTCAGAATAGCTAACACTAAAGTAGAATCCTATTTTGAATGAACTGCAGGGACCAAGTGCTATTTATGACATATGTTTTCTTCTTGATATTGGCAATAATTTTGTTCACTGCATTGCAAAAGATAATGTGCTGCATCTTCTTATTGTGAGAAAAGAAAGAAGTGCCTAGATCTCCTGATTTCAGTGTTTTTATTTCCATGGGGTTGTATCCTAAGGGGTCATAGGCTCCATAATTTTAGGAAGAAAGATGTGATTGATCAATATTAAGGGAGGAAAACTTTAAGGAACATGATAGAGAAACAAAAAGTCACTTTTTATTTTTCCTTTTCAACGCATTGGCTGTTCCCTCGGTTGAAGAGAAAGTGTCAGGCATTAAGTAGCTAAAAGGTCCATGCATATTGTTGGTTGTCTTTTGTTAAATATGCACAAAGTTAGGGAATCAAGAAATAGATTGTGTTTATGGAAGTGTATATGGGATAAGGTATAAATGTATTTGGAAGAAATAAAGTATAAAAAAAGCAATGTAAAGCCTGAGATTCTCGAGTATGAATACAGTACTATGGCTTCACTTTATCTTGAAAAAGCTCTCCATGATTCCCATGTCTTAAGTGAGAGGGAAAATTTCATTTATCTTATGTAGAAATAAACATTAGTTTTAGTGTTTATTACCCTTGTGCAGGAAGTGTAGATCTGTTGTAGGATTAAGTCAGAGGTCTCTGCTTGTGAGTAAAGCTAAGAATCAGCACTGGAGGCTCAGTAAAGATACGATCTTATTTACCTTGATTTTGTTCACGTATTGTTGCTCAACAACTTAATATACTCAGGATGTTAACACCTACTATGATAATGCAGTCTGGAAAATAATTAATGAAATTCATAAAATGATCACCTATCTGTAATCAAGAGTAATATGTTATATGAATTAGTTTCATCATCGAAAAGATAATATTACTTTATCAGTGGCACTGGCTTCTCATTCATATGTGTGTCAGTAAAATGGTATATCATGTGTGAATGAAGCTACCAAAGTGCGCACTTGCATGTAAAGTAATTATAGATCGTGAGATATCAGTTGATTATAAAGTATGAAAAATTCTTATGATATCCTTCATCTCTTCTCTTTGATATGATTTGGCTTATCTCTGATTTTACTGAGATAGATGGAATATTAAGTGTTTTCCATGTCATATTTGTGTGTTACACTTTAGAGTGTATCCAAACTGTCAGTCATTAATGTTTCCAATTATAAGACCTTGATTGAATTGTGGATAGTCATTAAGACTCATGGAAACTGCAGGTAGAGGATGGTGCTCCTGTATTAAGAATGAATGGACTCTGCCTGCCAGTGGTTACACCACGAATGAATTGTTGTCTTTGGCAACCCTATATCATCGTCATTGGCCAAATAGGAGTACATTCCTGTCAAGGAACTTCTAGCTCAAAAGGAGTCCATCGTTTCCCTACTCCTGCAGCCATGAAGTTACAAGAGCTCCGTAGAAGGTGGTCCTGGGGCTGTATAATAAAAAGAAAAAGCATATCAACAGCATATGAAAGCAAGCACTTTATGAAAATGATATTGTTTTAGTACTCAAAGTATGGTGATAATCATTTTATATAACTGTGCTAGTGGGTGTTTGTTTATATTGTGTGAATGACAAAACATATTGAGTGAAACAGTGAAAGGTAAATTGACATCTACTTTCTGCAGTTGTGTTGCAAGGCTTGTGTCTGTATCATGTAAAAGGACAAAATATACTTGGTGAGGAAACTATTATATGATAAACTACAGTTATAGCACTTTGACTTAAGATATACATATCGCACTACAGTGTGAAAGGATGCTTGGGGTTTAGTTCCAACATATATTTACATAATGAGAGTATGAAGCAGTCTCAAAATTTAGTGGTAAGTCCATTAGTGAATCTTTTTTGTAAGGTTCTGGTCATGGGCAAAAGTCCACATTAAGGCTAAGCCTTAATTGAAATATAGAGAGAATGATGAAAGTGAAAAAGACAAGACAACGGAAAGTATTTACAAATTTTGGTGGGAGTGAAAAATCTGTCTTTTAGAACTTGCCTAGTCATAGTCATTGTAGTTATTATGAAAAAAACAGTTATCAAAATGGCCCACCCTTGAGTTGCCGATGGCCTCATAGTAATCACGTGACACAGCACTTTGCCGAGTATTGTGTGGTCTATCTAGCTTGGGGGGGGGGGTCACACAAGCAGGCAGCTCTCGATAGCAAAGACCAAAATACAGCACACCCTCAATTTAACGGACTAATACTGAAAGGAGTATTTATTAATGCGGAAAGTCCATTAAATTGAAGGTATCCTCTTTTTGTGCCACATTTAAGTTCACATACTTTCTTTTAACTACTCTATCACTGTAGGGTTCAGTGTATGGCATGTTTGTTGGGCGGCGGGCACCCAGCAGAATAAGAACGCTCGCCGGGCACTTGGAGGCAGGAGTCAGACTGAGGTATAGGTGATGCCATCCCTCTCCTGTGAAAGGATGCTTCTTTATTATAAAGTGAGGACGGACTAACTACTTTCATTGCACCTCTTACATGGCGCAGTGGGTAGGATTTGAACCTACGCGGGAAAATCCCAAGTTATTACAAGGCTGCTTACCTTCTTCAGGAGATGGGGTTCACCCAAGGAAAGCATCTCGGACGGGGGAACAAATTCAGACAGCGAGGAGATGGAAGCTTTTTCCCTCCAAAAATGGGGACTCGTGGCCTGCATCTCCTCAGCCCAATTTCCCCTCTAATGGACCCGCCGAAGCAGCGGTAAAGGCAGCCAAACAGGTGTTGAAGGGGTAACACGAGTGTTGGAGATAGCCTGCACAACGGTAAAGCGACTCAGGCTATGCTCCAATACTTCAACACCCCCATTAATGGAGGGAATAAGTCACCCACCCAGTTGGCATCAGAAAGACATTTGTGAGATGTTATCCCTGCGCCCCGGGCAACATTATCTGATAATCCGGCAATGGAGAACTGCTCTGCAAAACAGGGAGTGGGCCTTTGCTGAGAGCCAGGTTCTCGTGCAGGTGGCCCAGTAGGTGGACGCTGCCCTAGCTGTCCATGGGCACCCCTGCCTGCGTGAAGGATGTCGCTTCAAAGGTGTGGGACTGGTAGGGCGTGGTAGTGGAGGTGAAGCCACAAAGACAATACTCGGTGAAGCTAAACGGTAGTGGCCGCCTGTCTTTGCGAAACTGACGTCCCCTACGCCTCTGGGTTTCGCCGATCCCCACGACACCCGTGGGTCAAGAGGAGTTCTCACCAGCAGCGGGTTTGCCCCTAGTTGTGGCGAGGTTGGCGGTGGCGCCCTCACCGTGCGAGACACCGCCTCGCACACCTGCAAGATTATGTTTGTGGTGGCTACTGCGACCTGGAGTGAACACACTAATTTGTTATTTCATTTTTGTTCTTTTCACATGTAAAGGAAGCGTATTGATGCTTAGCAGTGATATGTGTATTTACCTTAAGCTTTGTCGAATTTTACTTTTTTTCATATATAACAAAATGTCACATTTAGTTACCAGAATCTCGTGAGGCGGTTTAGGGTAAATTTAGTGTGTGGTACGATAGTTGGGCGGCGGGCACCCGGCAGCATGGGAACGCTCTCCGGGCAGTTGCAGGCTGGAGTCAGATTGAGATATAGGTAATGTCATCCCTCTCCTGTAAAAGGATAGTTCTTTATTATAAACTGAGGACGGACTAACTACTTTCATTGCACTTCTTACAATCACTTGCGGCCATTTTGAATTGTAAGGATTGCAAAATTTTTAACAAATAAAGACAGAATTCTGAAATAACAGAAACGCTCTATATACAGCCTGACCACACGATCGATAGCTTGAAGTGAACTGAGACCAAAACAATTAAACAAAGTGAGTCTACCCCACACTACCAGAAACAGGTCCGATATGAAATGCGCATGATGAGGCGTTTGAGATTTTATTTTTTTAGTTGCTTACATTTCTAGTAATTAATGTACTGTGCTGTATTATCATTTGTCTGTTATATCAGGGTCCATTAAATCGAGGGTTTATTGTAATACCTATAGAAGAGGGAAAGCGAACCAACATTGTGGCGTAAGGCATAAGGGTCAAGTTTGGAAGTTAGCCTGCGACGATTAAAAGTCCGACTGCTTTTGACTCAACTCTGGTGAGTAAGGATGCAGAGCTAGAACCACCCCAGATTTGAAGGACGAATCAATCCTCTGTATAAAGAGAATACCTGTTCAAAAGAAAAGAAATTTCAGCATCTAAACAGGAAATCCAGCTTTTAAGAGGCAGACTTAGCTATTCTCGTAATATGGGGCTTCCAAGCAAGAGTGGGCGTTACAGTAAAACCAAGTTCATTGAGTCAAGAGATGGAATTACAGAACTGTCAATGGAGAGACGAGAGTTGTGAGGAGGTTTCAATAAAGAGATTGGTAGAAAGTGGGTCTTGGAGGCATTAAACTTAACCAGATTTTGTGTATGCCACTGAGATATCTTGTCCTTGTCCAAGTCTGAGAATATTGAGGAAGCTGTGTCAAGACGAGATACAGATCGAGTGAGAGAAGGAGCAGAATTGAATGATGTGGTTGAATGCAGTGTTGAATAGTCAACGTATCAGTGCATTGGATTATTTGTGGAGGAGAGGAAATCATTGAAAAGAAAAAGAGAAAATGTGTAGGGGATAGGGCAGAACCTTGAAGAACACTGCTGTTTATAGTAAAAATGGAAGGTTGATCCATCAACAACCACAGATAGATCGGCTGGAGAGGAAGCAAGATATAAAGGAGCAAAGTGAGGGAGGAAAGTCAAAAGAAGGGAGCTTTGAGATGAGACCCCGATGCCACATCCTGTCAAAAGGTTTGGATATGTCAAAGGCAACTACACATGACTCCTCTAAATCTTTCAGGGATGATGACCAGACATCAGTAAGATAGGGAAGAACATCATCAGTGGATCTCGCCTTAAGGAAGCCATACTGGTGATCACCAAGAAGATTGAGATTTTCGAGGTGTCTTTGGATATGGGAGATGAGAAGGGATTCAAAGACTTTGGTAATGGTAGATGTCAAAGCAGCAGGACAATAGTATAGGAAAGTATGGCATAGCATAAAAAAGTTATGAGTTCAGGTCTGCATTGATTGAATTAATCTAATACCAGTTAGATGAGATTGATTTGTTAATCCATTGATTGTTCTTATTGCTCAGAGAGAATGTTACAGATTCTCTTCAGACTAAAACTGTTAGTCATCATGTTTCTTGTGGTAAATATGCTGCAGCAGTAGGTGGTAAGGTGTTTATGTGTAATGTCACCATCCTTTCCCCAAGAGAGTGACATCATTTCCTTTAGCCAAACCTCCTCTTCAGATTTATAGCAAATGTGACAGGTGAGCTGTAACTTACTCTTTCTAATAAGCCATACCAACTTCCAACATTAATGATGTGAAGTCAAATTTCTAAATATACAGCCTGTTTATATACAAATTAAGGCTTCAAATCTTAAAAGACAAATCAAATCTCAGCAACCAAGTCTTTACATTGAAAGAGAAGGAGGCTCCTATAAAGAGATACCAGTCTTCACTAGCAACAAACCCTTTGACAAAATGTTGGGACAAAAGAACAAATCATAAGGCTATCTTAATCTGAAACATATCATTTACAGACTTAGTCTGGAGCTGAATTAATCTACAGACAAGAACATTACCTACTTACAAAAGTGGTGCTTGTCCGAGGCCTCAGTAACTATCTATTTTTGTTATATAATGATAAACCATATCATAGCACATCATGTGTGGGCTAACGTGGCATATGTATTGATGCCTGGGGGGCTGATATGATCCTGACCAGGAACTCAAGGTATGCATATATATACCCAAGCTGACAGCTAGCTAAAATGCTGCTTTCCCATGTACCACTTCCAGTCACTCACACTTCTTACCTACAGATGACATCCATTTCCCTGCCTTTTCCTCATTTGTGTTTTAACTTCTTCATCCCACCACTCACTTCCATTTCTCATAAATCCTTGTTCCATCTTTCACATGTCACCTCTTCATCTGCATGTGTAGGCATTATTTCCTTAAATACCTCCCCAGTCGTCTTTCACATTTGTTTCATTTACTCTTATTCTGTGCTGTTCTTCACTCTGTCCTTTTATTATGTTTGTACAAAGACATCTTTTCCAGCCTCACACACTTTGCAAGTTTTTCCTACATAATTTCCTTTCCTGAAACTGCTACAACTTTACACACTTCCATTAGGAAATGGTCAGACAAACCACCTGCTACCCTGTTCAGCACGTTCACATTCAGCAACCTTTCCTTTGTGCACCTGTCATTAAGCACTTGATCTAACTGGTACCTGGGTAACTGAAGAACTTTTGTGTAATTGCTGTTTAAGAAGGCCGTAGGCATCTCACTAACACCAGAAATCAACTCAAATTCAATTTTTAGCACAAAAGCACAAATTGTAGATCTAATCAGGGTCCCCTTTGCTGGGCAATGTAGGTTTATGTGAAGTCTGGTTAAAGGGTGCATACCAGACATTGCTTCACCTGGCTGAGTTGTGTATTATTTAGTGAAGAAAATTTTGTTCTATTTTATATTTTAATCATTATAACAGACTTATAGAAATGCTCTTTAATTAGAATTTTTGAAATATCCAACTCACAAGTGTACCTTGAAAATCAAGACTGCCTCAGTAAAAGGGTTAAAGAAACTGAAAGTCTTTGACTGCCAATGAACATAATTGCTTCAGAGGCCAAGCAGTCAATGATACGTATAGTGCTGGTTGTTTTAGGTATGGTGCCAGTTGGTTTCTGTATGGTGCTGATTGTTTAAGGTACATTGCCAGTTGTTCTAGACATGGAGTTAGGCCTTCTTAGATACAGTACTGACTGTTCTAGGCACAGTGCTGGTTGTTCCAGGTATGTTGCTACTTATTGTAGATATGTGTCAGTAGGTTTAGATATGTTGCCATTTGTTCTAGCTATATGGTGGTTGATCTTGTTACACTGCTGGTTGTTCTAGGTACGGTGGCAGTTGCTCTAGGTACGATGCTGATTGCTGTAGGTATGGCGTCAGTTATTCGAGGTACAGAACTGGCTGTGCTAAATACAGAATCAGCTGTCTTAGGAAAAGTGTTGGCTATTCTCAGTACACATTACTTACACCTTATTGACCCAATTTCTGATATTGTACCTATTTCCATAGAAAGACAAACAAAATTACAAACATTATTGTACAAATGCTCAAAAAATCAATGTACTTTCTTCTATAATGGTTTGGGAGGGCTTATGCTAGAGGTGTGGATACTGTTTATCTATGCAAGTATGTGATGGTTATGTTTTTTAAGGCCAGTGCACTTAACCCTTTCACTTGGAATTATACTCTTAAGAGGTTGTTCCCAGAATTGCCAGTTAACTGTGAAAAAAAAGTTGTTATTTGTTTTCTGTTTTCTCTATTCTCCGACTCTATTTGACTTTAAGGTTTGCCAAGAACATTTATGACATTAAAGATGCTTTGAAGCAAACTTAAACTAATGAAATGACAGTCTTTACCAAAGTACTTTCACTATCTTATACAGAAACTGATAAGAATGATGTAATATAATCCTGAAATATGCCCCAAGCATGAAAATGTAATGCACATATAATATTTAACCAAAAAAAAAGGGGGAATTCTTATGCATAGAAGAAATTATGACAAATTAAGAAAAAATTCAGTTGCATATGGCATGATTACATGAAAAAAAGTGGTTTACTGTATTTTCCTTTTTTCCTTGGACACCTGTGATTTTCTTTTTTTTACTTAGTCACCTGTGCGGTCCTTATTCTTTTCTATTTGTGTATGGTACATTGACATAAATTTCATCATGTGTTGCTAAAAGCTGCAGATATATGGCAAGCTATGTAGGGATTTGGCAGACATTTCAAGGTTGCTGGGATGTATATGAATATAGTGGTAGAGGCACATATTTTTTGATACCATTAGGATAAATTTAAATGTAGATGTAGATACATGTGAATATTTATTAGGATTTATCCAAATTTTGCAACAAAACAGTGGTGAAAAATGACAAAATTCAACTGAGAAGTCTGGTAGGAAGGCAACATATTTAGAGCTGAGTTGCAGTGAGATTGGAGACCATAGATTTGCCCACTATGAAAAAAAAAAATGCGGTGGGAGACTTGATCAGAATATTCTAGCTTTTAAACCATTGTGACAATGTTGAAAGTGATTAGTTCATAAAGATATCCTGAGATAAAACAACCGGAGGCTATGATATAAAGCTTAGCAAGAAACATGTTTTAAAAGATTGCAGGAAGTACTGTTTCATTATCAAAGAAGTGAGTGAATGGAATAAACTTGATGAAATTGTGAAGCTGACAGCATCAAAAAATTCAAAAAGCTTTATGGGAAAAGAGAGGATTCAAGAAACAGAGACCATCGTTGTGTAGCTGATAGTGTTCTTGACCGTGACATATTTGTGGGCTGCCCAAGGTCGAGTGCATATGTTCGAATCCTCGTTGTGGCAGTCGATCCACAGTCAACCCAACTGTATATCCACCCCTAGGATTGGTTGTGAAGTCAGGGGATGCTGAGAGGACAAGATCTAAGGAAGGAGTATCACTACTCCTAAAGCAGGAGTTGTGGGAGTGTATGATAGAGTGTAAGGGAAGTAAATTCTGGATTAATAAGGGTAAAACTGAAAGTGGATGGTGAGAGATGGGTGATTATTGGTTCTTATGCACCTGGTCATGAAAAGAAAGATCTTGAGAGGCAAGTGTTTTGGGAGCAGCTGAGTGAGTCTGTCAGCAGTTTTGGTGCGCAAAATTGGGTATTAGTGATGGGTGATTTAAATGCGAAGGTGCATAAAGTGGCAGTTGAGCGTATAATTGGTGCACATAGGGTATTCAGTGAATGGAAATGGTGAAGAGCTCGGGGATTTCTTTTTCTTTGAATGTTGAAGGCTCCAGTCACGGACAAAAGTCCACATCAAGGCCGGGCCCTAATTGAAAAATAGAGAGAATTAAGAAACGGTGAAAATAAAAGACAGGGAAAGTATTTACGAATGTTTGAGAAAGTGAAAGACCTGTCTTTTGAAATGGGCCAGATCATAGGTATTGGGAAAGACAATGAGAAGGTAGAAAGTTCCAAAGCTTTGACGTGTAGGGAAAGAAACAGATGTCAAAACGGCCCACCCTTGAGTTGCCGATGGCCACACAATAATCATGTGACGTGGCAGCTTACCGAATACTGCGTGGTCTAGCTAGTGGTGGGGGAATAGTCTATCACAATATGTAAACTCGTACTAAAACACTACGTGAACTTAAAGCCAGACTTAATAAGCATCTGCTTGACATTTGGCAAGTTCTATACAAGCCAGTTAATCTTATAAGTTTAAGACTAGATGTTTTCCTCAAGGTGCACCATTTTGGATAGACCTGGTGATCAGAGATATGAAGATAAAAGACGTTTTATCGTTGAAAATGCCGTAGACTAAGTCGCAAGGACAAATCACGATAAAGCAGTAATATTCTCAGATTCAAGGGTTATACATTCAGCACTTAATATCGATGTAACAAATAAAAAGCAACTATTGTTCAAGGTGTTCATGTTACTCAGTAATACCTCTCTGTATTATACCTATAATGCTCAATTCAATAGATTTATTTAACGGTTGCTTTGAAAATAGCATTTCTTTTTTTCATTCATTATATCAGTCTGCTTTCTTTAGGGTCCCCTATTACGAATGAGTATCATTTTCTGTGGTACTTTTTAAGGGAAATAGACGTGTTCACATGAATTAGTAAAACCTTTATCACATAATCAACAGGTAAAGCAATATTGTTAAGATGCGGTACATCTAGATGATTATATTCATATGAATGAGATGTTATCTTTATTTTTTTGATACAGATAAGAATCTTTTCTGGAAGTAAATGAAAGAAATCTTCTACTTACAGAATGTTAAGGGCATTTCCAATTATGAGTAAGTAGTACTTGAAACAATGTGATAATATCTTATTGTACATATAACAGCAGAAAGGGTTGTTAAACCCAGCAAACTAACTGAAGGCCCAGACATAATGACTTTGTTCACAGGTCGCTAGCCGTTAAACTCAGCAAACTAAGGGACAACCATAATGACTTTATTCACAGGTCGCTGACCTTACTTAAACCCAACAACAAACTGAATTATGAAAGCCTCTCAATATTTGCTTCGTTTTATTCATGGCAAAGTACATCACCTTTACCCACGAGAGGACAAAACATCCTCACTAGCGTTCCACTTCGTGTGTCTTCCGAATTCTGTCTCTTTGTCTAGGTTTTCCGTAAGCTATGATTTTTTTCTCGTTTCAGTTTATCTAAAGGCGCACTAAACTGAGTTTTTTCTAATCTTTCATTTAAGATTTCTTTCAATGGGCAGGAGAAAACATAGGGTCTGTGGGCGTCTGATCATAGCATACGCATAGTACAAGAGTGAACACAGAGGACAGGAATATACGGGTGTACTGAGTGATAATGTACCAGAACGTGAGTTTCTCATTCTCCCCGCCATATGTGCGAGAGGAGTTCACAGTTCCCTACGGCGCATATTGAAATCTCTTAAGGAGAGGATTTTAGCTTGACGGTGAGTGGGTCACCGCCTTATGACAACAATTTAGATAATCGTAGTGTGAACGAACAGTTTCCCAAAATATTTGTTGTCCAGCAAGTCTCTGGGAGAATGCTCTCGTACCCTGTTAGGTATGCGAGTGATAACATTTGGAGATATTTGGTCAAGGGGCTCTTCCTTACTGGAGTCACTCGTTGCAATGAGACGACAGCTTAATTTTCTCTCACACAATTTAATTTTAATCTCTTCAGAGCCTCGGAAAAAGAAATCGTTTTAGAATACGAAACATCAGCGTCACTCCTGGGAAAAGCTTCAATGATGTTTAGGCAGTAGATCACTAGCTTGCAAGAATTTATGGATGCCGAAATGGAAAACACAAAATGGAAAATCCGGATGCATTTTCGGCTTAGGTGATCTCTGATCTGATGTACTGTTGGAACATGGAACCTTAAATAGCAAGTAAACACTAGACAGTTGCCTTACCTGCTGGCCAACAATGACCGGGCTGTGGTGGTAGAGGTAGCAGAGATACGTGCTGCAAATAAGTATTCAATTCTCAGAAAGTTTTGAGAGCCGTAGTTTCTCACGTAGGGTTATATGCCATGCTACTGGATTAAGTTCCCGGTCGTACTGACATGATTTGTCATTCTCTCTCTCCCATCTACTCACATTCGACCAATTTCCACCCACGTCACGCCACAACGACCGGAAAACATGAACCACTAATATTGCACATAATACCGTATGAGACATTGCTGTGACATATTCTCCTGAGGAAGAAAAGCGTCGAAATATTGAGAATTGAATCTTGATTAGCAGTTGTCTCATCGCTAACTTACCACGTTAATGATTTCCCCACTAGGCTTCAAGTTTTCTCGTACCCAACACCTCCCACAAAAAAAAAAGAAAAATCCTATATACCAGATGAGAAAGCTAAAGTTAGTGCTACTGTAGACAAAAAGAAAGGTGTTACAACGTGGGAGAAAATCTGGAGAACAAAAGGTTGGCATTCGCATGCCACTCGAACATCAAATTGGAAGAATTTTACGGTCTTGTCAATTTGTCAGTAAATGTTGGTTAATTATTATCCCCACTATGGGTTTAAAAATATTATTAACAACAACCGATGCATTGTACTCTTAAAAATATATCAATTTATTATTATATTTAAAAGAGATTATAAAGATTTTATTGTGTAAGATATTTTTAAAGTTAATTCTTTAAGATTTGATATTTGTTATAAATATAATAATAAAAAATAATTTAAATTTAACACTAAACAAAAGACTTTAATATCATTCTCATGTGATACTTGTTTTTAAATGAAATATTTTAATAAGATATATAGTAGAAAACTAATACTGTTTCGTTACAGGATATCCTAAAGAAAAGTAAAAAAAAAATAGAAAAGCATGTTATTCTCAAAGCAATTTGTGCCATTTTGGGGATCTTATGTTGTGTAAATATGATAAGAGGTAGATACCACCACTGACAAAACAAAGTGACACATTGCCATACATATTTGTGGCCGAGCTACCTCCTGTGGCCTTATCATCTCCCCACAAAAAAGAAGGATTTTCACTTCATGCAACTTCAGAGCACTGCCCGCATTCATCATGGGTGGTAATGTCATCCCTCACTGCACACAGTACACGTATTTAGGCGCATCAGTCCGGATCACCCCAGCCATTCCGGCACGTCAACGAATATTCACCCCTTCGTGAAGAACCTTCTTGACCGTCTGGAGCCCCTATCAAATGGCTTGCCAACAATGCCGCAGGTGTCTCCATCCCAGTGGCCAGGACCCTCTACATCCTACTACTTCGGTCAGTAGTCGACTATCTGTCCCCTGCCTTGTGTCAACTTCCTAGACCAGCGCTCGAGCCATTTGAAAAGTTCCAGAATCGAGTCATGAGATTTATCTTGGGATGTTCTCTCTCTACCCGTATTGTGAGTATGCAGTTGGAGCTCAACTTGCCCCCTCTTGTGGAGAGGATCTATGCCAATGTGTCCTATTTCACTGTTAAGTGTCTTCACTACCCCCATCTTGCTCCGCACTTCTCTGCTGTCATGAGAACGTTACTGGGTCCAAACGCACCCAGACTCCCACTTCGTGCAGGTGGTCATAACCTCGTCAGGGTGGTGAGTGACATTCTCCGTGGCCTTGACATCAACATACCTGTGCAGGCGGCTGTCCCAGATTTACCACCCTGGCGTGTCCCCCTCCCCGCTGTCACACTTACACCGACCTCGAAAGATGCCTATCCCCCCCCTGCAGAAACAGTTACCTTTGGAAACTATCGCTGATGTGTCCACGTCTGTGCCTGCAGCGCACCACTTCTACGTTGATGGTTCTGTGCAGGCAGATGGGAGGGCGGCGTGTGCTGTGTTTTCCCCCACCATGGAGCCACTTGGGCCGGATGATTAATGGATTGGCCGTAGACTACCCACCTCGTCGAGCTCCACCTACTGTGAACTGAATACCATCTTGGATGCCGTGACTCTCCTTGTTCGACGACGAGTGAATGGGGTTATAATTTGTGACTCCCAATCGGCCCTACACGCCCTATCCTCGCCAAGACCCGTCTGTGGCCGTGTTGTGGGAGAAATACTATGTCGCCTCGCCGCCGCTCGGGATGCCTCTCTTGTCATGTCGTTTGTGTGGACGCCCTCTCACATTGGGCTGACAGGCAACGACATATACTGCTCTCTAAATTTCACTGCTCTCCTATCTTCACTACATCTTTTATACCACTGGTCTGTCACCTGGTGATAATTGGTTAGGTTACAATGTATCTTCACTACATCCTCATTTTCACTACTGACTCAAATTGAGTGCTTCTTCACCTCACTTTATCCTTTCGCTTCATTGCACCATCACCAGTAATGTCTATGATCAACTTCACTACACCTACATTTTTACTAGAAATTTAATTACACTCTCAACTTTACTACACTTCGACACCTCTGTTTTTTTACCTGATCCTGACGATTTAGATAAAAGGTGACTGGTGCTGTGATGAAGGCGCATTTGATCTGAGCAGTAAGGATTAGGTCATATGTCAGGGCTTGATCCCGGTCTAAGGCCATCCTCACTGCAGACTGATATCTAGTAGCATTCTCTTAACGCCACTGGCCTTTCTCTATACCTTCATTTTCACGACACACTCATGCCCACTACGCCTTTGAAACCACTGACCTTTGACCTGACACGTATGGGTCTCCTAAACACAATTATCTTTGCTACAACCTTCACATCATTTTTCTTTTGATATTGACTCCTTTTCACTAAAAGATGCTTGTACCCTCCCTCTACAGTACAAGTGGTCAAACCCATGTATCTGTAGCCTCCATCTATAGTACAACACTCAAGCCCAAAGGTTTCTTGCCTCTATCTTCACTATAACAGGTCTATCCCATATGTTTCTAGCCTCCATTTACATTAAATCTGAGCAAA
>JAYMFT010082378.1:0-14253 GCA_038088735.1 Panulirus argus | reverse complement strand
GGAAGTATTCTTTCTCCCCTATCCCCTGGGATAATATATATATATATATATATATATATATATATATATATATATTTTACATAGATATTGTGTGTGTATGTCGCACGGTAGATCATCCAATTTGCATAATTCTTCCATGGATGTATTGCTTATTTTACATAGCTGTTACGTTCGTATTATACATTTGGATTTACATTTTACGTAACCGCCACGTACATATTCCACATTTACATTCATATTTTTAACATAATTGCAACGTACGTAATCCATATTTACATTTGCGTTTTACTTAACAGTATTACGTACGTATCACAAATTTACAATGATATTTACACTCACATTTTACAGAACTGCTACAAACGAATTATGAATTTACACACACACAAATGCTACTTGCGCATTTACACACACACACACACACACACACACACACACGTTGCATAATCGCTAGGTACGTTATTCTACACTTGTACTTACATTTTACATAAGTGTGGTAGGTTCAGGTCCATTTCCACTTCAGAGCACGTTGCCGGTGGCCGGAGAGAAAGCGGCTTCGACAAAGTTGTCCTTGTGTAACGAGTGGCAACGGAGAATCTAAAGTTGTTCTTTCATTGCTATTCTCTTCATCGGCCCCGCATTGGCGAGCTGCTCTGGCACGCCAGACCCAACTACACCAGCCAAAAAGAATAGTTTTTGGCTCCATGCTAAGGGCACTTTCGGCGTCATACGAAGAATACTTTTGGCCGTATGTGGAGGTAGTTTGCTCTTCGGCCACTCCTCAGATTATAATCGAAATCTGAGACACCAGACTCGGTGATATATAGCCCCTTGGCTAAGCTGTTTTCCAACCCCACCAAACTAATTTTTCAAGACCCGTAGCTAATCGGATCCAGGATTATTCTTCTGGACGATTAGCTAATCTAATCCTCTGGGTGGTAGCTGTTCAGTACCCGGATCTATTGTTTCAAACCCTTTATTTGTTTCTCGAGATCCCCAGGATTATTAATTCCAGCCCTAACTTTAGGCCTTTCCAGGCTTCAAACTGTCCAATATTCCAGATAACTTTGATATCACAGACGACTCCCGAATTAACTTTCCCCACACACAAGTTGAATATTTCGGGTCTCATTCGTTAGCTCGTTCGCTCGTTGAATCGCTGGGCCTTAGGCCTATCAACAGCCAGGGTCCTTAAGGCCCATCAGCGTTAAGTTATAACCATCAACTGAAAAAAAAAAAGTTTTCAGTACCTTCTTCATGAACTCTCATTATCGTATGTGGCCCATTCGGGTCTCATATTTGGCTCTTTCGGTAATTCAGACTCCAGACCGATGGGTCTTGGTTAGGACTCGTCTGAGACTAGGTTCGAATTCCATAGATTCCAGGCCCCAGTCTCTTTAGACCCACCAGACCCCAAGATGACTGTTTCATATTTCAAGGGTTCTCCAAGTCCTTATATATGATGTTTTAGACATATTGCCTCATGCAGAACCCAGCGTTGGCCTTCCAAACCCCACGACTGGCTATCCAAACCCCATGAATGGCTTTCCAGTTCTATAGTTGCTGAAGGATATGTTCTGTCTGTCCCAGACACCGTGTCGATCGCCCCAGACCCTAATTTTGTTGTACCGAACCCTACATCGGCTGTTTCATGTACACTGGTCAGATCAAAACCTCTGCTTTTCCAGACTCTTTCTTGACTGATTTAGACCGCATCGCCAGTTAGATTTTTATGCACTGTTGTTGAGTATTTCCACACAGTGGACGTAGTATAACGCTGACGTCCCCTTTAATACAAAATATTATTCATCATGAAGAATCAGCCGGCAGTTGTGATGATGTTTATCTGCACAGGGCCTCTGCTGGAAGTGACGCAAAAGTGAATATCAGCTTGGCCAAAGGCGAGCTAGTCTTGTTTGCATAAAACCGAGGCTGGGATGGTTGGCTGGTTGTAGCCACCAGTCGACTGACTGCCAGGGTCGTTAGAGCAGCCATCGTCGTTAAGTTATAACCACCGATCGTTAGCGTGAATGCATTCCTCAGGTGTTCAAATGTTCAAGTGTTCAAGTGTTCAGATGTTCGAATGTTTAAGATAATTCTAAGATTATACACACTCTAACTGCATATTCATGGCCCTTCCTACCCGAATATATATATATATATATATATATATATATATATATATATGAAAGAAGAATCTAAACTTAAATACCAAAGTATTTTATCTGGAATAATCCCAAACTAAATATTATATTCATATGAATTACAGCTCAGTACAAACATTACAGAACACAGGCAATGCATGTTATAATTATTTACCCAAGTCATATTTTTACTATTTTCATGAGCCTGTCCTAAACTTGAGGGCCAAAATTCTAGTAATAATGAAAGTGCCTTCTCTGTTTTACTTTTTTCTTTATTCAGAATTCAGCTTTATTATTAGAATATGTGTTTTGTAGAGGGATCTACGCGCAAGACTTATTGCGATGCATTTCTCGAAATGTATGACGTTTAAGTCTCTCTCTCTCTCTCTCTCTCTCTCTCTCTCTCTCTCTCTCTCTCTCTCTCTCTCTCCCGAAGGTGCGCTCTTCTCCGTTCGTCTTCCGTGGTACCTGAGGGAGGGTTTGCGTGTGTGTGTGTGTGTGTGTGTGTGTGAGGGAGACTTCGCTCTCCTCCCAGGCCTCAGAGTTGAGGCCTTGACTCGAACGTATTGGCTGTCTCGTCCAGCGGTATTGGAAGGTACGTACTTTTGCCTCACGGGGAAGAAAAGGCGCGTTCGAAAGAAAGCTTCCCGATAGTTAAGTGTGTGTGCGTGTGTGTGGGGGGGGGGAGGAGGAGGGAAAGAGGGTCCGGGAGTGGCCGGAGGTCGTGGTAAAGCAAGCTGTTGCGGCTAGCTTGTAGCTGCAGTAAGGTACTCCCACGACCCCAGAAGGAGCTGCAGGGTATAAATAATGTATTGGTGACACCAGTTCTTTACTAAGTGTACTTGCCGGATGTTTCTTCAACTTTTTTTTCATTTTTCTGGGCAGATTTTGGATCTGTTGTAGTTTCACGTGTCCGAATATCATCGAGGAGAATTACCAGGATTTCTCAAAGCTACTCCTGTCTGTAATTATGCAGCACCGTTGCCACCAGACTTTCTTGTTACCCCAAAGCACAAAAATATGAACCAGAAAAAAAAACTGTAAGGGAAAAGAAATTACATCACGAGTTTCATAAGTATACGAGTGGGTTCTAAGCTCTTTAATGGAGTCTGTTTTAAATGTAGCACCCAGAAGCAGAAGAGTGCCTTTTCTCCCGCAACACAGAAGGTCATTTGACATATAAAATATATCTCTACACCCCGACCTGTGCTCAGCAGAACCGAACCCTGACTCAGCCAGTAAGAGCGACACTTCCCCACTGCTTCACGATGCTTCGAACCAGAGAGAGACACATTAGTATCGCGTGTTTTGGGGAGAACGAGTCTATGCATCGAACTCAGTCAAATCTGTCCTCGTGTGTTGATAGGTTGAATCCAATTTGTCCTGCAGTTTATGAGAGTCATAATCTTTGCACATTGATGCTATGAGAGAGTGTTATAGGTTATATTAGGGTTGTTCTCAGCCCGCTACACCGCATGTCTGTTGGATGGAGACGCAGTACGGAGTTGAGCGTTGCTCTGAACACATCGAATCATATGTGTGTTGAAGGAAAAGGCATTCGAGCGTTACAGTCTTTCTCTAAGTAAGACAGACCATTCGTGTGATGGTGCCAGAGTGATGTAAGATATCTCAGTTCCTCTCAAAACAGTGGACCACATTAGGACATCGTATGAAGAGAATTAAGGTAGAACATGCCACATCTGCTTAGCGTGTAAAGACGAGAAAATATGTAATGATTAAACCTGTTACGTGGAATTTACAACGGAGTTTGGTAAAAGTTGAATTAGTAAACGCTGGAACGTAAATGACGTCTGTAAAGAAGGATTGACGGAATTAAAGGCATTAGACTCATCCTACGCTAACCCTGGTGTAGGAAAGATCACACACACACACACACACGTAAACACTATATAGGTTAGAGGTGTAGATGTGTGTACATACAAAAGTAAAGACGTGGTACATATATATATACAAAGTTAAGAGATGGGGCAACATAGAGGGTGAAACTCTCCTCTTCTCAGAACACACAAACAGTAATCACAAATAGTAATCACATTAGTAATCACATACACATCTGCACAGAAGAGATGGGGCCCCCCAAGTATAGAACTCCCTCCTCGTATTGTGGTTGCAAATTGATGATAACACACACACACACATACACACCAGTTAGACACGTTTCTCATTACTTTAATGGCTTGTTAATTGGTAACATCAGTAATTAATAATCCAGCATTAAATATATAGAACTGAACATAAGTTACTAACATTTCAAATTCCTCTGGTGTTATACTCTTAAATATCGTATGTCATTTTTTTTCTGGTGTTATACTCAGGCGTGTTATATTCTATATAAATATATTGCCCTGAAATTCATGAACTGTAGGACGAATCTTTCCCACGTATATGATTAAATAAGAGCCAGAAGCAGAAGGTCATGTTAGAAATGAAAGTTTTCATCCGTCATTTTAGGGAAGCTGTCGTCATTTTAGGGAAAGTGGATTTTAACGCCTTGACGGTACGACCCTCGAGCACGACGGTACGACCCTTGAGCACGACGGTACGACCCTTGAGCGCGACGGTACGACCCTCAAGCACGACGATGCGACTACGCACAGTTGTTATGATAGCCTTTTGACCCTTTGACCTGACCCATAATGGACTTGTAAATTACTCACCTGACGGAAGTAGACCTAATTCAGATTATCTTTTCTTTCTCAAAATTAGGGTCATTAGGAGCGGGACAGTGGGCGGTGCCGTAGTTGATTAGGGTCGCCTGTTCCTCCCCATAATTACCACTTTAGCTTAACGACCGTTAATAAGCAGGTTCATTAATGTTTACACAGGAGAGCCACGGCACAATGTTCCCTGTGTCCACCGAGGATAAAGCTGATTATTAATCTGTTCTCGTTAAGGACAGGGTGGTTGTTGCTTATGCCCATCGAGGGTAGTGCTGATTACCGCCCGATAGTTCTAATTACTAATCATTACTGCTAATTACTTCTCAGTAGTGCTAATTACTCCTCAGTAGTGCTGATTACTACTCAGAAATGCTAATTACCACTCGATAGTGCTAATTACTTCTCAGTAGTGCTAATTGCTACTCAGAAGTGCTAATCACTACTCGATAGTGCTAATTACTATTCGATAGTGCTAATTACTACTCAGAAATGCTAATCACTACTCGATAGTGCTAATTACCATTCGATAGTGCTAATTACTACTCAGATATGCTAATCACTTCCATAGTGCTAATTACTACTCAGAAATGCTAACCACTATTCGATAGTGCTAATTACTACTCGTGCTGATTACAAGATATGTTCCATTGAGAATGGAATTTGATTACTCCTTTTGTTCATGAGAATGATGCTAATTACTCGTGTGTTCAGCTTGGTTGATGCTGATAGCTGCTTGTGTTCAGAGGAACAGTGTTCACCACTAACTGTGTTCAGTGAGTGTGGCGCTGATGTCTGCGGTTCAACTGTGAACACTACCATCAACCGTTCATGTTCTGTGAGGATGATGCAAAGTATTGCTTAGATTTCTCCAGCGTTAGTCATTGCCATCCGTGGCCGTTTGGGATAGTGATGTCGTTAGTTTTGTGAAGCAGGGATAGCGAAGATGATTTACAGAGGCGTTGGATAGTTAAGATGATCTACAGGGGCGTTGGATAGTGAGGATGATCTACAGAGGCGTTGGATAGTGAAGATGATCTACAGAGGCGTTGGATAGTGAAGACGATCTACAGAGGAGTTGGATAGTGAAGATGATTTACGGAGGTGCTTTTATTTATTTTTTTTTCTCTCGAGTGTGACAGATCATTAACCTGGCGTAGTAAGAGACTTGGGGCTGGGGGGGAATATTACCTCGCATGCACCCACTGTTCGGGCCCTAGAGGTCCCTCCCTGCTGGTGTCGTGTAAGCAAGTCTGTGAGGTCGCGGAGGACCGAGTCCTCCCCCCCCCCCCCCCCCCCCCCCCCCCCCCCCCCCCCCCTCCCCCCCCCCCCCCCCCCCACTCTCCTCCCCCCTCCCCTCCCCTCCCCTCTCCTCCCCCCGACCTCGCGACGGGTCTCGTCGAGTTGTTCCCACAGTTGTTAGCTGTCGTCGACATCCCATCCCATCCCCTCACCCCGCCCCGTCGTGCACCAAAGCTTTCTCGACGACGACACAACGACTTGTGTGTGTGTGTGTGTGTGTGCATATATAACATAACACATATCACACACACACACACAAGACTGCATATTTTTTACAACGTTTTCTATCCTTCTTACAAGGATAGGATGGGTTGTAAGACGACGGGGATAGAATAGATACTGATTTTCAAGACCTGACGTGCGTGTGACCTTAACACGGTAGATTTTAAGACATCCCACCCCCTCCCCCCTCAGCCCTCTTTAAGTAAGTCTTTGGGACCTCTGGAGACCCACCAAGTCACCTTTTATATCGATGTGCTGTTCGCCCAGCAAGCGCTCGGGTGCTTACCTAGTACACGCTCTCCTCTGTTGTGTGACCTCCGCCCTCACCTGGGCAGGTATACGACCTTCTATAATTGATTGAATGATGAATCGCCGCTACTTCTGCTTCGGGCTGGGCGTGGCCCACGGGCGTTCGGATGCGGAAAACACTCTTGTGGTGTCGGTTCTTTTTTTCTTTTTTTATAGCGACAGGAATGCGAAGTGAAGGTGACAGAGAAGCGGGTGTCCAGTACGGAGACGGGGTTTTGTGGTCCGGTTTACATTGCTGACCCCACACAGCTGGTGCTTTGGGGCCGTGGCTTGTCGTCTCGTACCTTGGGCGTGTCTCTCGTCTTCACCACGAGACTGTCTCTCTCCCTCCCTCTCTCTCTCTCTCTCTCTCTCATCTTTACTTTGAGACTGTCTCACATTATCTTTACTTTGAGACTGTGTCGTATCGGTACTTTGAGACTGTGTCGTATCTTTAGTTTGAGACTGTGTCGTATCTTTATTGTGAGACAGTCTCTCTTATCTCTACCATGAGGTCGTCTTTTATATAATATCTTTTGCCGTGAGACTGTCTGCGATCTCTACCTTGAGATTGTCTCTCGACTTCGCCTTAATACTGTCTGTCTCTTCACCTCGACACCGTCTCTTAACGTCACCCTGAAACCGTCTCTTTAACTTCACCTTGAAGACCGTCTCTCTCACCTCTGCCTTGAGAATTGTCTCTTTATCTTTTTACCTTGAGATTTTTTTATTTTTTTTACGTAGACAGAACCTGGCTGGTCGACGAATCTTAACGCCGACCCAGAGGAGTTGAATCCTCGCAAGACGTACCTTTGTGTCCACTCGTCACACACGGAACTGGTCGGTCGAGCAGCATATGCATTATTTTTAATGAATAACTTGGTTGGGTGTGTCGATTCATAGCACGGGTGTGTCCAGCAGAGGTACCCGGCTTTGGAAGAGGTTGCGCCGCGGGTGAAGACTCACCTCTTTGGCGAGGCTGTGTCCTTGGGAGTACTTATCACTCCAAAAAGGAGTCTGCATTTCCCTACTGCTGGAGGTAGTGCCACTTCGGGCTGCCTGAGGCCCTTAGAAAGGACTTGGCTAACACCATGTTGGATACTTCTGCCGAGGTAATGACGAGTTAGGACGTGACACCATATTGGATATTTCTGCCGAGGTAAAGACGAGTAAGGACGTGGTTGTTGCTGGAGGAGTGGTTGGGTGGTCATCTGTTACGGCCGTGGTTGCTGCTAGGACTGCTCGTTAGAGGACGTGGTTACCACCGGAACTGCCAAGTGAGGCCGTGGTTCCCATTGGGAGTTACTCGTATATGCCTGTTGGCCATCGCCTGGGATTGCCAGTAACGACATGACTCCTGCAGGGAGCAGGGGTTGAGGACGTGGTTGGGACCTTTTAGGCACCGTGGTACTGGGAGTCCACACTGAGTTGCGTAGTTGGTCGCCGTCGTTTGGAAACGGAGTCGGTGTCGTTGTCTCCGGTCACACGAGAGACGTGAGACGTGCTACTTGTCTGTTGTGAGCCGAGGACATCCTAGATCGTACACGTACGTTTATAAATGATGTTTTTCTCTCTTGGGGACGTCATCCTAGTAGGAAAAATCATCGAGGAATCCCCTAGCGTCCTTAGATTACAACGATGTTATCTGGATGACGTCTTGAGGCAGATGCTGTCGGGTGTGGTCTCCTGACGAAGGAGGAGGGAGAGGGGGAGACGCTGCGTGGTGGTAAGAGGCCCTTCAAGGATCCCTCTCGAATGCCTTTGAGCCTTACCATCCCCCCCCCCTCTCCCAACCCCTCTCCCCTTGTGCACGGCGAGTACGACGGCCCTTGGGCACAACGGTACGGGCCCTAGGGGTACGACGGTACGGCCCAGGAGCACGGCGGTACGATCCTTGGGCTGTGATGGTCTGGCTTTTGACCTAAAATCCTTAAAGGGTTCACCTTTAAGGACCGGCGTATCATTATATCTAAGGGTCGTACCCTCTCGTACTCGAGGGTCGTGCGGTCGTACTCAGGGGGGTCAGGTCGTACCGCCGTGCTCAGGGGTCGTTTCCTCGTGCCTAAGGGACCCGTCGTGTCCAAGTGGGTCAAAGCACTGGGGGTATATAAACTATGGATTAAAACATTCTTTAAAAACTTTCGTCGTCAGAATTGCTTTGTAATTGAGACGTGTTTGGTGTTGCCTGGAGAGGGTTAATGGTGTCTTATGGCCAGAGGAGGTTACGTGGGAGTCACGCCAGACTCCCACGGTGGGGAGAAGAGAGGTGTGTGCTGTGGGAGGGGAGATAAGGGGAGCTGAAGTTCGTGAATGTGGGAAGTGATTGAGGATCAGGTGATGTTGTGGAAGGTCGAGGGGAGGAAAAGTGGGGTTACTGAGGAGTAGGAGTTACTGGGGAGTGGGAGTTCTTAGGGCGTGAGAGTTCCTAGGGAGTGGGAGTTACTGGGGAGTGGGAGTTACTAGGGAGTGTGAGTTACTAAGCAGTGTGTGTTAGGGTGAGGAGGACATGGAGAGAGAGAGAGAGAGAGAAGGGGGAGGGAGGGAGTGTGAGTGTCATGACACGAACGACGTGACTCTTGACACAAAGCGTTGGTATCATGAGCAGCACATGGCGGCGTGAGTGACATTCGTCCACTTTTTTTCACTCCCTCCATCTTTACCCTCGCCCACTCCCCTTCTCCTCCTCCTCCTCCTCTTCCTCTTCCTCCGTCTTTTTCTTTAGCATTTGGATCCTCTTACGTTCCAGGGATTTTATATTCCAGTATTTTGAGGTCCTTTTTACGTTTGCTGGAAGCTGCTTAGCTGTTCTGAATGATCCAGCTAAGATATTTTTTGCATATAATTTGCAAAACTCTCCAGATGTTTATAGCTATCGATTTGGCAGCTCTTTCATCTCGGTATTTACCACATGTTTTTTATTATCATTTTTTTTTTTAAGGAAATGTTCTTTGACATTTATATTTCGTGAATGTGCTAGTGCAAAAAGGTAACTCCTTATTGACTTGTTTCCGTTCGTTAGGCTTTGGTGTTGCCGTCAGTCGGTGGGGGGGAATGATGTAGGGATGATGTCCTGGTTGTGATGTCAGCAGGTGGTAGGGATGATGTCAGTAGGTAGTAGGGATGATATCCTGATTCTGATTTCAATAGGTGTTAAGGATGATGTCATGGAAGTGTTGTCAGAAAGTGGCCGGGATGATGTCTTGGTTGTGATGTCAGCAGGTGGTAAGGATGGTATCCTGGCGGTGGTGATGTCAGCAGGTGGTAGGGATGATATCCTGGTGGTAGTGGTATCAGTTGCTAGTAGGGATGATATCCTGGTGATGTCAGTAGGTGGTAGGAATGATGTCCTGGGGTTGATGTCAGTAGGCAGCGGGGATGTCATCCTGGTGGTGGTGGTGGTGGTGATGTCAGCAGTTGGTAGGGATGATATCCTGGTGGTGTTGACGTCAGCAGGTGGTAGGGATGATGGTGGTGGTTTCGTCAGTAGGTGGCAGGGGTGATGTCCCCCCCCCCCCTTTCCCCAGTGGTGCAGAAGTGCGGCACATTGACAATGACGGGTATTGTTCAGTGTGTTAGTCGGGTAAGGGGAGGGAGGGAGTGTCCAGGTGGGGCGGGGCGGGGCGGGGCGGGGCACCCGGGATGTGACGGGGGCCAGGCGTCGAACATTTAACAGGATGGATGACGATGGGGCAAAAGGGTTTGTGCGGGAAGCAGCCAGGCGGCGAGATTACGACAGAGGAATACAAGCAGCAACGCGCCATTGGCTCGGTCCTTGGAAGAGAGACGAGGAACGCGTGACGTTAGCCCGGTGGTAAGATGAGGCAGGAGGAGGAGGAGGAGGAGGAGGAAAGCGAACAACGGATGTCTATTTTAAGGAGAAATATCTGAGCATTCTACCACCTGACTGGGAGGGCAGAGGTAGCCCTCAGTCGTGTCCGGTTGGAAAAGTCCAAAGGGTTTGGCTCGCGGATGAAATCACAGACAAACGTGGCTTCTGACTGGTTGATTAGACCGAGATTATCAAAGCCCCTTTCTTAGGTGAATTAGTTGTAAGTCGACTATTAAAGCTCCTATAAGACTTGTCTCTCAGTCTGGGGATCATCACGGTGGCTCTGTCTATGTCTCGTGTTCAAGTTGGAGGACAGAAACTGCAAGGCATCTCTCGCAAGGTTGAGACGCACCAGTGAATTGCAAATGGTTTCCTGGATTCTGATTCGAATGTCCTGCCTTTATATAAATCTTCGGAATTTTCTTCACGTTCTCGTGATGCCCCTGGCTGCAGCTTACTTGGCTATAGATCATCCAAGATCATTACCCCTCCTCCAGGTCCTGATTTAACCTCTGGAGCTCAGTAGAGAATTCACACCAGCTCGCCTTCTCGTTTTTGCTGCCGGTGTGTAAAACTTTGCACTTAGCGAGGGTATCAGTATTCATTTGCAGTTTGCGAACCCAGCCTGTCAGTTTTTGCCTGTGTCAGCTTGCGGATGTCGACGTTCAGGTATTGTTGTAGCATTATCACTCAGCTTTGGTGTCTCGTCTGCGAACTCTGGCCATCGTACGACACGGCCCCTTTATCGGCGTCATTAATATATATGAGAAAGAGAACTGGTCCCGGGATTGATCCCTGCGGCACGCCACTTGTTGCGCCTGACCATTTTGAGGTTTGACTGTCGATCGCTCTGTTGATCGCTACTCTCTGTTTATACAGCCAATCAACCAATTTTCTGACCGTCAAAAAGTACAACCTCCGTCTATACCATGTGACCTAACTTATGCAGTTCATATTTGATGTTGGACCTTATATAATTCTCCCTTCAAGTCTAAACGTATAACTTGTACCACTTCAGTTTCATCACGTCTATTAATAGGGACTTATTATCTCTTTTTGAATACCGTGTTACATTGGCCAAATTCCCAATCCTCTGGATCTTTCCTTAATGGAAAAGGGACACCGAAAAGAAACAGTCTGGGTCCCCTCTATGTCGTAGTTAGTCTATTCCTGGTTGAAATTGATTAGGACCCGTTGTTTTCTCTGCTGTCCCTCCATCTAATTCTGACAGTATATCTTTGAACGTGTGTGTCATTGCGTTTTCAAGAATGTTCTCCTCTACTAGAACTGGGACTGGATCTGGAACGCGAACTTCGTCTTATGTGGTGAATTCACAAGGATGACGAGAGAGAGAGAGAAAAAAAAAAGACAATCACTGAAGATCTTTGTCGTGGCTTCAGTAATTTCTCTTTCGCAATTAACGAACCAGTTGACCCGATAATGACTCTCTCTCTCTCTCTCTCTCTCTCTCTCTCTCTCTCTCTCCTGACAAAGCTATAAAATTCCTTCGAGGTTTCTTTTGTTATTTCCAGGAATATGCGCTCCTTATCGACTCTTTACTCTTGACGGTACATTTTCCTTTTTGGATTTTGTTTTAGATTTGCGTAATTTGCTTTTATCCTGGTGTTTATCGTTCTGTTTTATCCTCGTGTTTGTATTTTATAATATTTTACTTTTGTTCTCATGGATTTTCATACGCGCCCCCGTTTTCTCTGGCAACAGACGGTTGGTTCTGTTTTCTTTCATTCTTCCGTCATTTTTGGCTCCGTCCCGGGAACAGACCTTCTGCTACACATTAACACCTGTATTCCCCCTCCCCCCCCCCCTTTCCCCACTACCTTGTACGTTCTTTACATAAAAGCCTTTCCAAAAGCATCGTCCGTAATCTCTGTTTCACTGACGACATCTCTCCAGCTCATCCTTTCGAAGAGGAGTCAGAAGATCACGAAAGACACGCCAGTCTGAAATGAATATACGCATTACGACACTCGCGTCGAGCAGCATTTCCAGAGCGGTGTTGATTGAAGAGCTTCCTTTTGTAGAAAAAGAGGAGAGTGATTCTTTGTTGTGTTCGGGGAGCTGGTGGTGGTTGGAGTGGGGGTTGATGTTGAGGGTGGGGGTTTTTTTTGGGGGAGGGGAGGTTGGGGAGGGGGAGGGGGAAGGTTATTGGCCGACAGAGTAACACATGTGTTGGGGGGGAGAGATTGTGGGACGTATTTACAATTGTGTGTGCGGTTATGTCCCTCTTGCTTTACCACCTCCCACTTCCACTCACACACACACAGTGACAGAGAGAGAGAGAGAGAGCGCCCCAGCCAGGCCTAGCCCAGGCCCCCCGGTTTATGGACTCTATATAATGTTGCTGGGGTGAATCACAGTGACGCCGGCCGGCCCAGCACAGCGCAGTAGTACCCTTCTGACGACGAGGGCGACGAACGAGTCTCCCCACTTCCTTCCCCCGGAACGCTGGGACCTTTGAATGATAATCCTTGCACAGTTGTGGCTGTCAGTCATCCCTCGAAACAAGTGACGCAACAAGCGACTGGTGCTTGTAGTGTCTGCAGACGAGTCTCTCCTAGTGTTTGCATACGAGCCGCTTACAGTGTCTGCATACGAGTATCAACAAGAAAAGAAACTAAGAATGAATTACTCTGCTGCCTCAATGCAAGTGCTAAGGGTTGCAGTGAGTAGATTTTTGCAGTAAAGTGCTCTACGGGTCAAGATAAGTGTTAGAAAAAAATATATAAGAATTTTGGAAACGTCCGAAGTGAGTAACAACAACTAGCGAGGTGGAGTCTGTCAGCCTGTGTTGCTGTGGCACAGACGGGAAGGTCTGTGTGCTTGCGCTGGGGGATCGCTCGGTGCGCGGGTCGCGCCACGGCAAAGACCTGACCGGGACGCTCCCCCCCACCAACCCCCACCCCCTCTCCTGACAATTCGGAGAGCTCCCTCGTCAGGTGGGTATCGCGTCGGCCAAGGCAAAGACCTGACCGGGAGGCTCCCCTCACTTCTGACAATTCGGAGAGCTCCTTCGTCAGGTGGGTATCGCGTGGGCCAAGGCAAAGACCTGACCGGGAGGCTCCCCTCACTTCTGACAATTCGGAGAGCTCCCTCCTTCGTCAGGTGGGTATCGCGTCGGCGTAATACTTTTGGCGAGGGCGCTAGCAGACCTGCCCGCTGGCCCCGACAGCGCCGCCCCGCCTCCCTGCAGCCTCCCCCGCCATGGCCACCGGCTGCGCCTTCACCAGGACTACGTTCCTGCAGCGGCTGGAGTTCTGGGGTAAGTCCGGGGGAAAGTGTACACGGGAACGACCGAAACGATGGTGAGTGTTTTTTAAGGGCACGACCCCTCGAACATGACGGAACGACCCCGGGAGCCGGCGGTACGACCCTTAGGTACTGTGGTGGCCTGGCCCCCTTTTACACGACCCTTATAAAAGGGTGTCAAGGGTCAAAGGCCAGGCCCTTCGTAGCCAAGGGGTCGGACTGCCGTGCTCAAGAGGGTCAGGAATTGTGATCCTTTGTGATCCGTTTTGCTGCTAAGTGAGTGTAAGATGTGTGAGTGTGTGTGTGTATGTCCGTGTGTATGTGCGTATGTGTGTGTGTGTGTGTATGTGTGTGTGTCAGTACGTGTGTGTGTGTGTGTTCACCTGAAATGTGCATAAGTTCAGGTCATTAAACAATGACATGGAAAGTATAGTCATATGATAGCAATCTGTATATATATATATATATATATATATATATATATATATATATATATATATATATATAAAGCATTGTATTTATGTAT
>JAYMFT010082367.1:0-14253 GCA_038088735.1 Panulirus argus | reverse complement strand
TCAGACTTGGACAGGATATCTCAGTGGGGTACACAAAATCTAGTTAAGTTTAATGCCTCCAAGACCCAGTTTCTACTCATCTCTCTCTCTAAAACTCCTCACAACTCTCATATCTCCTTTGACGGTTCTGTTATCCTACCTCTTGACTCAATGAACATACTTGTTATTACTGTAATATCCACTCTTTCTTCGAAACCCCACATTATAGGAATGGCTAACTCTGCTTGTAAGAACATGGGTGTCCTGTTTATATGTCGAAACTTCTCTTCAAACAGTTGCTCCGTTTATAAGAGCGATTGATTCGTCCTTGTATGGAGTACTGTTCTCATATTTGGGGCTGTTCTAACTCTGCACCCTTACTTGACAGAGTTGAGTCGAAAGCGTTCTACCTTATAAACTGTCCCAGGCTAACTTCCAAACTTGATCTCCTTGCCCTTCGCCGCAATGTTCGATCGCTTTCCCTCTTCTATAGGTAATACTTTGGCTTTTGCTACCGAGAGCTGGCTGCTTGTGTGCCCCTACTACTAGCTAAACCACACCATACTCGGCAAGCTGTTGCGTCACATGATTATTGTGTGGCCATCGGCAACTCAAGGGTGTACCGTTTTGACAACTGATTCTTTCCCAACACATCGAAACTTTGGAACTCTTCCTTCTCATGTCTTTCTCAACAACTATGACCTGGCACATTTCAAATTCAAAAGACAGATTTTTCATTTTCTCAAAAATTCATAAATACTTTCCCCTGTCTTTTTCTTTCTCTGTTTCATTATTCTCTTTATATTTCAACTAGGGCCCGGCGTTGATGTGGACTTTTGTCCATAACTGGAGCCCTCGTCATGAAAAAAAAAAGACACAGCAGTTTGCCAAATATTGTGTGATCTAAGTAATGGTAGGGGCACACAAGCAGCCAGTTCTCGGAAACAAAAACCAAAGTAATGCCTATAGGGCAATTGGGTCAAGTTTTGAAGTTAACCTGGGAGAGTTGATGAGTCAGACTGCTTTCGACTCAACTCTGTTAGGTAAGTATGCAGGGGTAGAACCACCCCAGGTGTGAGAGTAGTGCTCCAGACAAGGACGGATCAGTTCATTGTATAGATAGAGCAACTGTTTGGGAGAAAAGAAATTACGAATTCTAAACAGGACTCTCAGTCTCTTATAGGCAGATTTAGCTATTTCAGTAATGTGAGGTTTCCAAGATAGTGTGGATGTTACAGTAATACCAAGTATGTTGAGTTCAAGAGATAGAAATACAGATATGTCGAAGGAGAGAGGAAAGTTGTGAGGAATTTTTGATAGAGAGATGGGTCTTGGAGGCATTAAACTTAACCAGATTTCGTCTACCCAACTGAGATATTCTGGCCGAGTCTGAGTATATTGAAGAAGTTGTGTTGAGAAGAGATGTAGATTGAGTGAGAGAAGAAGGGGCAGTTTCAAAGGATGGAGAGGAATACAGCGTTGAGTCGTCTGCGTAACAGCAGAAAGGAAAATGATGATAAAAAGGAAAAAACATGTAGGAGGCAGTGCAGAAACTTGAGTGGCACTGCTGCTGATGGAGAAAGGGAGAGGAAGCTAGCTTACTTGACAGAGTTGAGTCGAAAGCAGTCCGACTTATAAACTGTCCTAGGGTAACTTACAAACTTGACCCTCCTAGCTCTACGCTGCAATGTTGGTTCACTTTCCCTTTTCTATAGGAATTACTTTGGCTTTTGCCCCCAAGAGCTGGATGCTTGTGTGTCCCAACCTCTAGCTAGACCACGGAATACTCGGCAAGCTGCTGCTTCGCTTGATTACTGTGAGACCATCAGCAACTCAAGGGTGGGCTGTTTTGCTAAATGCTTCTTTCCCTACACTTCAAAACATTGGAACTTTTTGCCTTCTCATGTCTTTTCCAATAACAATGACCTGGCACATATTAAAAGACAGGTTTTTCGTTTCCTCAAAGATTCGTAATTACTTTCCCATGTCTTTTCTTTTTCTTTTTCATAATTCTATATATATTTCAAATAAGGCCCTGCCTTGAAGATGGATTTTTGTCCATGACTGGTGCCTTCAACACACACACACAAAAAAAAAAGATATGAGTGAGCAAAGTGAGGGAGGGAAGCCAAAAGAGGGGAGTTTAGAGATGAGACCCCGATGCCACACCCTGTCAAAAGCTATGGATATATCAAGAGTGACTGCACAAGACTCCCCAGAATCTTTCAGGGATGATGACCAAACATTAGTAAGATAGGAAAGAATACCACCAGTGGATCTTGCTTTATGGAAGCCATATGTTGCTTGCAGAGATAACTGGAGAATCAAAATGTCTCAGGATGCGGGAGTTGAGGAGGGATTCATAAACTTTGGAAAACGTACGCAGATGGCAAAGCAACAGGACGATAGTTAGAGGGGTTAAACACATGCTTCCAAGAAGAAGGAATGGTTCTGTTTATTAAACAGAAGCAGAACAGATGAGCAAGAGCATGTAGAAGTTCGGAAGCACACTCTTTGAGTACAAGGCGATGGATAGCATCAGTTCCATAAACCCTGCTTGTGTTCAGAGAGAGAACCACTTCTCGGGCAGTTCAAGAGAGGATTACGAAGAGGAGCATCAGGAGTTGAAGGAATGTTAGATCCATCCAAGGTAGAGTTAGAGGAGAAATGAGAACCAAAGAGAGTCTCTGCTTTTTCTGTGGGAGATGCAGCTATACCGCCGTAAAACAGAAAAGTGAAGGTAAGGTAAGGCGACAGAAGTTGTTAGCGATGTCCTTTTCTAAAGACCAGAAAAACCGATCATAAATGAAGTGGAACGGTTGTCACGCTTCCTTTGAATAAAGGAACGATTGACATTTACAATGATTACAGTCAGTGATAAATGCTGAATTGGAGTTGGGGGAAGGAGACTTTTTTCAAGCTCGAAATACCTTCCCTTGTCTGAATAGCCTTAGAATAAGAACGGTTGAACCATGGATTGGAAGAAGTTGTCTTCTTGGAGAAAGAGGGGATATATGCTTCCATTCCCGCAACAGTAAACTCTGCTACGTGTTTGGGGAAACAGAAGCATCACCACATAAGAGACAGTTATTTTCCCAAGGAAAATCAGAAAAGAATTTTGGTAAATTATTCCAGTCAGCTTTGTTAAGGTTCCAGAATTCATGTTTAGAAGGGGCTGCGGGAGAGGGAGGTGCCATTAAAATAGAGACATTTATGAGAGTGTAGTCAGATGAACAACTGGGGGTGACATTGTGTAGCCACAGCTCGAAAGTGTAAAGGTGAAAAGTAGATCCAGAATATTGGAAGAGTGGTCACAGCTGTGAGGATTGTGGATGGAATGGATAATGATTTGCTCTAGATCGTTAAGAACGAAGAATTTGAGGGATTCAACCTCCTCAACACTTAGGTGGGAGGAGTTCAACCATTTCCTATGGTGTACATTAGAAACGCCTCAGTAGAAGATCTTGGCTTGTGGGTGAGAGGATGTCTTGGCCTCATGGCAGGAGTTCAGACATTCGGAGAAAGTCGTAAAATTTGTAGAATTAGGAGAGCAGTAGGCGAAACAAAGGAAAACAGTGGTAGTTAGGAGACAGACCCTGAGTCAGAGCAAATCAAAGTTTTGGGACTAAAAGTTCTCAAGGGTGTTGATGTTGGAATATGCACAAACAGGCTTTTTGAACCAGAATCATTAGTGAAGATTATGAATGATATGAGAGAGGGAATAATGAGAACATTATTAGACAATAAGGTCTCAGAGAGAAGTACGATTATAGGAGAGGTACCACACAGATGGTGTTTAATAGAAGAGAGGTTCCTAGAAAGACCACGGATATTGGTATAGTGAATAGGAAAGGAGGTAGTTGATGTCAACAGCTTAATACCTAAGGGACTGCTCCAAGGATAGGGACAAGATATGCCTTGAGTTAGCTGAGGTAATAGGAGCCAATACACTACCACTTGAACTTTACCTCTCACTGGTAGAAGTCACTCAAGAAAATATGGTCAAATTGAGAAGTATATTTTAGTTTTAACCTTATGTAGAGTATCAACAGCTTGCTGAAAATTTCCTTATCCATGTACTTGAAAGCTCTTCTGATATTTGCAGCAGATAGTTTGCCTCTGTAGATATCATCATAATATGGGACCTTGGCGACAGGTTAATGACTGCTGACTCCCGAGCGAGTCCTGAAGGACCCTGCAGTTTATTTCTTGATAGATGATAATCATACTGAGGCCTTCTTTCACTCTGTCCCATTCTCATTTGCTCAGGTTCAGTTTCATGATACTTATACCATGCAAGTGCTGGTGGGCTGGAGTGCCATTAATGTCCTCTCCCCAGCACATCTCAAAGCCCTTTTGCTTTATGACATCTTTTATTAAACGATTGTGTCCTTTTTCTTACCATTCCATCTGTATTTAAGGTTAGAGGTATTCATGTTCCTACTCACTCATTAAAAATTTTAGAGAACCTCTCACCACTGAACTCCGTTTCCCAATCTACGTTACCACTGAAATTGTATGAGGTTTGTGTAGTGTCCACGACTATATCTCCTCTTAATGTGTTGTTACACGTTTGCTCTTTTAATATCATCATATACCACATTATCAAACTTGAGCATTACAGGATCATTTTTTCCAATTTTTGTATCATGTATAATATCTCGATATCGATGCTAGCATGCGTGAAAATTGTTTTGAGATAAAACCATCTTATACACATTGGCACATACATTCCATCCACTAATTTGAAAGTTTTACTGAGCCTTTTTCAATCTCTGTCCATATCATTTCATTAACAACTTCATCTCAGGCTTGCCTGTCAAGAGTAATGCAAAGAACAATGATATATGCATTTCTAAAAATCTGGTATTTTTTCGCAACTTTCATGTTGACCAGCACTACAGGCCATGTTGAAATTTCTTTAAAAGTGATTGCCGATGACCAATTGTACAGAGTTTTTCTCCCACTTCAGCATTATGAATGAGTTCCTCATTTGTGATGAGAACTAAAGCTCATATGTTTTATCACGAGTAGGTTTCTCAGCTGTGTTAAGGTAGTATCAAGAAAATTTAGGTAGAGCCTATGCTTCATGCAACAAGAAAGGGATTCTCCCTACTTAGTATATATGTTGAAATCTCCCATTTTAATCGAGTCTTGTCCATTACAAATTTCTGCTGATAGATCATAAAGTCTTTCGTCTGCCTCTGTTGTCTATGCTAGGGGACTATAAATTAATCCTACTGTAATTTTCATTTGAAGTTTATCTTTGATTTTAACAAATATAGAGTTTACTTTATCAACAGCTACACAAATGGAATTGGAGAAACTTAAATGTTTTAATCCAGGTTGAATCATTCTCCAGTCATGCTGAAAAATGATGGTAGTGAAGTTGCAATCAATATTTTTGAATTTGAAAAGAATATATTGATAGCCTGAAAAAAAAAAAAAATGGGAATAAGACCACATCAAGGGAAGGCTGGACTGTAAAATAGTGAAATACAGGCAGAGATTTTAAAGTCTGTAATCCTTATATTTCACCATCTCCAACCAAGATAGCAAAATGCATATCCTATTAGGAGATAGAAAGAAAATTAATCCAAACTTTTCCTCACAGGTTATACACCTCGTAAAACAAAGAAACTAGCTTGGACAGAACCACACACCATCAGTAGAAGTGACAGAAGAAATTCAGACTAAATAGTGTTATCACTAATTTAATCACTGAAAAATGAATTGAAACTGGCACTCCATCAATACAATGAACCGCAAAACCCACTGCAACCAGTTCTGACACTCATTAAAAAGTCACATTATTGAACCAATCCAACCTCCACTCCATGAAGCAGTTCTGACTCATTCCAGTGACATTCTTTTTCCCAAGGAACACACAAACATGCTTATAAAACACTTTTTTTAAAATCAACAACAAACCAACCTCACCCCTAAACAGGAAAGTCGTGAAGAACCTTTTCAGAATACATCTAGAAAGAACTACCCACCCACCCTTCACTCCCAGTGATACAATCAGTGCAATAAATCTTAAAGAACACTCCTGCCACAGGCCTTTACAACAACATATCAAACATTCACATAAAGCACTGTGGCTCATTAGCAATCCAAACACTTATAGGTACGTTCAACCACTCCTGGCTCCACAACAAAATTAGCTAACATCTGGAAACTTGCCAGAATAATATCATTTGTGAAATCCTCCCAACGATTTCACTCCTGTTATCCGTGTCCAAACTCTGTGAATAACTGATCCACAACACAAACAAAACGTCCCACTGTCACCTACACAACATGGCTTCAGACACATAAGATTCCTACACGTACTAGGCACTCAGAACGCACTATTAGGTGGCTGTTTGCGAGGGCTCATGGCATCCTTAATAACATCATCCCACCAGCAAAACCTATCCCTGGTCGCCCAAGGAAGACTTTTAGATCTACAGATAACCTCCTAAGATGATAAGTACTGAAAAAAAAGGAATTTCAGCTACTGAACTCAAAAAAACATCCAAAACTTCAAGGAAACGTCTTTCAAGAACCATTCACCATCATCTGCATAAGGAACATCACATTTCCTTCTGCAAGCAAGCTGCCAAACTCCTGATTACGGAGGAAATGAATTGTAATCAATTCGCAATTGCAAAGAAATACAAGGACTGAAGTGAGCAACAGTGGAGTAAGGTGATGTTGTCCCATGAAAGTTCCTTCAACTACTTCAAGTGTGTGCAGTCGTGGCTGGGGAGGGTGAGGAAGCTGGAGGATGCCAGCCGGTATGACACATATTTCACAGCGAAGATGGTGAAACATCCAGATAGTGTGATGAACTGGGACCGCTTTAGTAGTGTAATGGGTAGGAGAGGGCTGTACTTCTTACCTAAAAACACTACAATGAGTGGAGACTAGTTCATTAAGACACTGGAGGACCACCTGCTTTCACTTTTTGAGGTTCACGGGCGTGATCACTTTATGCAGGATACTGCCCCCTGCCAGAAGGCTATAAAAGTGATGAACTGGTTATCAGATAAAAATATTCAAATGCTTGAGTGGCCTAGGAACTCCTCAAACCTTAACCCAATTGAGAACTGCTGGAACCAGATAAAAGTCAAGCTTACTTCCTCAACGCCTTATCAGTGCCTCGCCTCATTCAGGAGTTCAAGACCATATGGACCCAAAACACTGACCTAGAATACTTAAGGAACCTTGCCAGTTCCATGCCTAGATGCCTGCAGATGGTAATCAAGGCAAAAGGAGAGATGACAAATTAAAAGAATATAACTGTGACATCTTTGAAAATATATGGGAGGCGGATGATATATATATATATATATATATATATATATATATATATATATATATATATATTATACTTGATCGCTGTTTCTCGCGTTAGCAAGGTAGTGCTAGGAAACAGACGAAGAAAGATCCATTCACTCACATACACATATATATATATACTTACATGCACATATATGCACTATTCATTCATATACATACCAACATATACATATGTACATACACATGCATATAGACATATATATATATATATGTACATATTCATACTTGCTCGCCTCCATCCATTTCTGACGCCACCCCGCCCCACAGGAAATATATATATATATATATATATATATATATATATGCAAATGAATTGTATCCTGCGATGCTGTATTTGAGGTATTTATATCCAGTATTGCTATTGGTGTCAAACGCTAATTATAATGGCTAAAGGCAATTTTACGCGGGTTAAATTGTATGACGCATAAATAATCAGAATTTAATACAGATGGTTCCGAGTGGAGCGTATATTACAGAATCTATCCACCACTTTAAGTCAGGTCTTAAAGGACGGTGATTGTCACTTTTTCTTGATGATCATGAGTGAAGATGACTATCATAGACTTAAGACAGAGGAATATGAATCACAAATGTTGGAAGCAACATTTGTGAAATCTACTGTTCCCCACACACATATCTCGCACGACAAAAATTTCCGATTCACATCCAAAAATCACCCAATTTTTTGTAAAGATTTAATTTTCCAATATTTCAAAAATATTTCCATCATAGTAAACTATTTTTTTTTCTGTACCACAGCGTGAGTCCCGGCCTTAATACACTGAATATTTTTGGCGAGTAACATGGTCTGCATTAAGCCAAGTTGGGCGAAAATAAAAACATCGGACGAACGAATAAAGCTTAATGCCAACAAATAGCGCGTAACGGAGGCCAAAAAGATAGAAGTACAGCGAGTCGTAAGGGATTCATCCAATCAGCGCACACAACTGGTCTGCAGGAGGGGGTTTAACATTTCAAGTTGTTTTTTTTTCGTTTCTAAAGTATTCCCTCATTCCCAGCTGTACACACAGCACAAAAACGATTTATTTACTCCAGTGAAAGACAAGGTATGAGAATGATCACCTGTTAACTACTAGAGGTTTTGGTATGCTCATATTTCTTTCGTTATATAATGTCACTCTGAAAGGGTAAAGATTGTTTTAGTGGTGTGTGTGCACGGACACGGATATGTCATTCCTAATTCATTCTCTGATATGCTGTAGAATATGTTTTTCTCTCAATCTTACACGTTCCGGTCTCTAAGACGTTATTTTGAGTGTCAGTCTTAGAGCTGCTTGACCTAACTTAACCTTAACACTTGTATATCTACATTTCTTCAGGTATGTATGATCTTTCAAAGCCCTAGATGAACAGTCTTCCTCATACACAATCGATATTCCTTCACGTTTCACCATCCGTCTTCCCGGTTTTCCTCGACGCGTTGTAATACATATTGCTCATTTCTATAAGGGTGGTTTTCTTAACCCTACGCAATTAATCTTCCTCAACTCCGTATGATCTATCTTTCTCACTGCTGCACGGCCCATTACTCTCCTTCACTGACAGGTCTGTCTTGCTCATTCTTGGGGGACGGAACTTCATCGTGGCTACATTATCGATCTTCCTCAATCCTTCCCAAACCTGGATGATCTAAAATTCCTCTGGGCTGTGTGATGTCTCCTTTCCACCGGTTCCATCCATCTTCCTCGACCCAGCATAGGCCTATTTTCAATCTCTGCTTGATTGGTCTTTCCGAGACCGCAATATCTGTCTCGCTACACAGCTGACGATCAATATTTCGCCCAAGAATAGTCCGTTTCTTTTTTTTCAACCATGAAGGATCAATTCTACTCAGACTCGCATGATCTTTCTTAATGCCGTATCATCTGTCTCGCTGAGCAAGATCGATCCTCCTTATTCCTTACATAAATGAATCTATCTTTGAATCCATCTTCCTCAGCGCTGCATAATCAGTCTTTCTCAGCCTTGCATGACGCGTAATCCTTATCTCCTAATTTCATTTAACGTCTGAACGCAACTGAGTTCATTCGAACTTCACCACAGACATTACCAGTTTGAATTTGCCTGAAGGGAATTGTCTACGCTAACTCCAAAGAAGTTATTCTTTTGCCTTGAAGTTGAAGAAAGGGAAACGTACTACGCGGTTCAAAGGTCTGATAGGGATTTACGAAGGTGGCTATAATGAAGCGACTAAGGGGACATTTTATAGATTAGTCAGGTAGCTCTTTCACTACAAGGTAGGAAGATTTTGTTTCTGATGTCTGGGTCAGACAGAATCTCTCCTTACTATTCCAGCACAGACTTTGAAGGCATCTATCATTTTGAAGCTGGTTTAAGCTTAAAATATAGCAATGTTAGCCCTGGGGAAGAAAGTGGCTACTCTAATCATGCAGTTAAAGGGAGGTCAGTTTAGATCTAAGAATTTGTTAATTCTAGCTTTAAACCAGGAGATGGAATTTCAAGCTGTGACTCCGTTGAGTTGGTTGTCAGGTATCTAAACGCTGGGATAACAGGAGGCTAACTAAGTAGTTGGCTGACAGTATTCTGCTCCAGCAGTGGGTTCATGGTTCACAATATATCTTTATTGTGATGAGATTGAGACAGGGAAGGACTTCTGTTCCCTATGATAAGACGAAAAAAAGGTTACAATATGAAAGATTACATATATACTTACGCACGTACCTAATTCTCGACTTACCAACGAGTATCTAGAACGAAATAATGCCCTAAAGCAAGGCTAAGCGCTAATCACATTTATTTCACAACACTACTGTTGTCTGCTGCCTTACAAACACATCCGTCTACACTGGGTTCATCCAGATATATACATTTATTCCATCCGTTGTTATATGTTTTAAGGTTTGGAAGTATAGTACCCACTCTTTCCAGAGAGAGAGAGAGAGAGAGAGAGAGAGAGAGAGAGAGAGAGAGAGAGAGAGAGAGAGAGTCAGAGCTGTATCTTTGAGTGCAGAAATTGAAAGATTCTGTACTTCCCGTCTCACTTGCCTCCTGGGACGCCCACACTTGAAGACATTCATGAAGGCTTCACCTACGATCCTACAGCACAGATGCCTCAATCATTTCAACACGATCGCCTCAAGCAACAGAAAGTAACTGGCTGTACGCTGACCTTCCAATAGCTCTCGAGACGTTAAAACGAAGGTTGGAAATAAGGAACATCACGTTTTATGAACTGGCTCTCCTACAAACCTTCATATACGTATCTTTACGGCGGAAACCTTAAACATAAAACAGTTTAAACTAATTCAGCGTTGCGTGGATGTTAGGCTACAATCAAATATCATATACATAAACAGACACTTTCAGGGAATTAACGTGTGTGTGTCAAAGACCTGTCTATCCGGTTTGCACTTGCAACACATCAGACGATGTTGTGCAGTTGTATTCCGTCATGCGGGGAGAGAAAAACCTGTGAATATATATATATATAGTCATCAAAGTTGCATCAACAGATATGACATTCCATAAAGTAATAAAAGACATACGAGATTCAAAGCCACGCTCGGAAAGGCTTGGGACCCTATTAACCGTGAGTAATTCACTTTTTTCGAGGCTCTGACCTCTCTCTCACAGTGCATGACACAAGGCTAGACATCCGAGGCGCATCAGTGAAGCTTCGTGATGGTGAAGCTCAGGCGAACCTGTACACACGACAAAGCTCTTCAACTACTGTGAAAACTGTAGCTTAAATCCAACATATTAAAGAAACCCTATGGATAAGAACATAACCTATAACTTGTTTTACTTGTATTTGATATTGTAATTTCTGCTTGCAATATCCTATTCTTATACATATATATATATATATATATATATATATATGAAGGTGAAATCGCTCGTCAGTAGGAGTTCTCAACGAGTTTTATTTCACTTGTAGTTTATCTAAACAAGTGGCACAACATGTTTCGTGGAGGCAATCCACTTCTTCAGGTTCCAATAATCAACAAAGTTATTTATAATCCCGACATCACTCCCGGGGTACGTCTGGTGCTTAGCTTCAAATACCTCACACTGCTGGCCGGACCGACTGTGACCGTTAAAGGGAGAGTGGGGTGCCTTGTGGGAAGAGGGGGGTGCCTTGTGGGAAGAGGGGGGGGGTGCCTTGTGGGAAAAGGGGGGTGGGATTGCCTTGTGGTTAGGAGGGGATGAGGTTGATCAGGGTAAGTAGATGCCTTTTGGACATGAGAATTTTTTAGGCTTGATGTAATTTAACAAATTTTTCGTAATGATTTGGTTGATAATGGGATGGGTCTTAAAGTTACCTGGGGACAAATTAAAGTTCTTAGTGCTAGCAATTAATATGGACTCAATTGTGTTACGTGTGACTTAGTCAGCGAATGGGTATAGGATATCTGGATTTTTAAGGTCTACTGGGTGCCACATGTATTGAAATAAATTACATATCAAACAGAATATATATATATATATATATATATATATATATATATATATATATATATATATATATATGAGAGAGAGAGAGAGAGAGAGAGAGAGAGAGTCTTTTTAAGCCTTACAATTTCTTTTTTTAGACATACTAAAATAAAAACAAAAAAATCAGGGCCTACATTTGATCCAGATTTCAATCCTATCTCGATGATGGTCACAGCATGGGATATGACTTAAAAAATAAATATAGCTCCGTTTGTGTGTGTGTGTGTGTGTGTGTGTGTGTGTGCACGCGCGCGCTGACCGCTCGCAATCATTTCCGTCTCAGACAATCGCACGTCTCCACGTCTATGACATACAAACTGTTGGGGTTGGGGGTGAAATGGTTTGTAAACACCTTATTCGACTGATACGAGGTCATGTTGCTCTCTTGACCTCACATGCCCTGTTGACAGCTGAGGCTTCAGGGGGACATATGCTCGCTGCATCATTGTCGATTCGTAATTGGATTGTTGGTGAATAATGGTCTCTTTAACCGATATAACAAGATTATCCTCCCCCCTTCCCTCGGGAAGGTCTGCAGCGTTGCAAAGCTTGACGAAGACCCTAGGGATATCCGGAGTACTGGACGTACTGCCTCTCATTCTTAATCATGTTTTCATGTTCGAGTGTGTGGTTTACGATGTCACAGAATCGTGTATGATCCGGTCACAGAATCATGTATGATTCGGTCACGTGTGACAAGACTACAATTTGGAAGGACGCGGTTACGCGAGAGGACTGTGTTTTGGCGTAATTGTAGGTAATATAGTTCATCAAAAGTCTGCGTGTGAACGATGATTTATATGACGATAACTCATGCGTGCCCACGTTGATTATGAGCGTCTGTTGGCTAAGCTGATACTGTGATCTAATGCATAATCTAAGCTTCTCTTTGCACGATGTAGAGACCTTAGTACGGAAACTTAAGTTTATCCTGACCGACGCACTCTGGTGTACTGCAGAGATTAAGCTTATCTTATACGATTTAGACACTTTGGTCATGCACGGAAACTAAGCTTATCCTGCTCGGCATAAAAGTTCCGGTCTAGTGCAAAAGTTCTTTAAGATATTTGTTCTAAATGATAAAAAAAAAAGCTTAGTTTACCATGCTCCACGCGGACATTTTAAACTTATGTAGACATTTGGTCTAACACATACAAGCCAAGTTACCCTGCTTGGTTTAGACTCTGGTCTAGCACAGAAGTCAAGCCGATGCAAACAGTTGGCTCAACACACAAGCTGAACTTCCCCCTGCTCGATGCAGACGTCCTACTGAATTCAAGCTGGTGCAGAAGACGTTTGGTCTAACGCCCACGCGTTTAAGTTTACCCTGCATGCTGCAAGGTGAACACTCGATGATAACTACCCCGTCCAAGCTGCAGACACTGTAGGAGAGTGCCTTTAAAACTGTTAAATGGCTTGGAGGGTAGCGTTTATGCTCGCCAATGGAAAAAAAAAAGCTGCAAGGTACGTTCAATGGAGATTCATGTCAGGTGGGGGGGGCGCGCCCTCTCTCTCTCTCCCCCGAATGCAGTGGTCGAGGACTGGTTGGGAAGGGAGCGTTTGTCGGTAACTGGAATCTTAACAAATGCTCAAAAGACCGTCGTAAGTAGGATATGAACCGAATCAACGAGTTTACTTAACGGGTTTCAAACACATGAAGAGAAGGATCAAGACGAGAGATGGATAAAGGATTACAACTGCCTGGGCACAGCAACAGAATAATGGGTCCTTTTCTGGCTGTGTGTGACAGCTGATGTCGGATACACAGGGCTTAATTGATGGAAGAGAAAGGCAAATAGGTCATTTAAGGAGAAATGGGCATATATGAGTCTTCTTAATTACGTATGCAGTATTGGTAATAACCGATGGCAATCCGGAGTGGTCCAGTGGACCTAACTTGGGAGTGTTTCTGGGTGTAGGACACGGAGGCCTGAAGTACAGTCCTGGCCTCTCCTCTCCAGGTTACAACAGACGGGGCAAGTCTGGCTGGCTTTTTTTAATGGCGAACCGTTATACAGACGACCCACATACATGCATGGATACAAAGAATTAGCATTTTTCAAAGATATACTACTGGATCATATGCTGCATTTAACAGACGACCTGAAGACACTGTTATATCTGGCAATGTCCTGTATAGGAGACTTGCCTGGGACTGAAAGACATCACTGCTTACCCCTCTGGACAATGGCATTACACAGGATAACGTTCTCCAAGGGCATTCTAGATTATGAAAAGCATTATGATTTTCATGGATCTTTTATCTACGGTAACTCTGGTGGTGAGGGTAAACTGAATGCCGAAATCAGGGCTATCTATCTACACACACACACACACACACACACACACACACACACACACTAACACACGTATAATATATATATATATATATATCCCAGGGGATAGGGGAGAAAGAATACTTCCCACGTATTCCCTGCGTGTCGTAAGAGG